>JAODAL010008295.1:0-118778 GCA_025379985.1 Phyllomedusa bahiana | reverse complement strand
ATTGGCCCTTTCAGACTATATGCCTGATGGGCTTGGTCAGGAAAAAGTAATGATTTATAGATACTTTCAGATGCAGTAAATTATATGATTTATGGTTTTAAGCTTTACAAAATTCAGAAACATCCTAGATGTAACCATATATAAGTGCTGGTTATCTACTCTGGTTCTTTCCTTTTCTGGATTCTCCTGCCCTGGGATTGTGGGGGTAACATTAGAGATAGGGGAAAGACCAGCAATTTACCAGCTTTTACGGAGGGATGGTGAGGTATGTGCTGCCAGGGACAAGGACAAGAATGATAGCCACCATAATATGAATGATGCAGTTACACCCATTATTATCTCCTCTTCTACATATTTTTTATACATTAATAAAATATCAGTAAAATCTATGAATTGTGTTTGCACCCGCTGTGAATCTTTGTTCCGATAATAAAAATTTAGCTCTTTTCTATATCTTCTTGTCGTTTGTGTCTTTTTTTAATGGTGAATGAGTGTTGGGTTATGCGCGCGATAGCATGAGAATAAAAAGCAGTTTTAATCATGTCATGGCCGGGAGAGGTCATTATGGTGGTCTAGACCTGTTGGGAAGAAAAGGAGAGAGAACGACTCCAATCAGAGAATATATCACCTGTGAGTCACTGGATTTGCAGAAGATGCCCGTGATGTTCCAAACTATCTGTACTAGAAAATCCTTGTAATGCCCATGAAGTAATTCTGAAGCATCTTTACTTAGAACCCTGTGTTGTGAACCCTCTGTTATTCCTCCTGGAAATATATAATTAGGGCCTGATGTACTGCGGCGTGTTTCATCGTGTACATCATACATCGTGTGTTTCAGGAGCTCGCGCTAATACGTATATACTCCTACGTATATACTCCCAGCCCGCCCACCCCATTGACATTCATAACTTGCGGCGTATTCGCCGCGAATAATTGACATGTCACTTATCTCCCCGTGCAATCGTATGTACGAGCGGGGAGAGGAGGCGTAATCCATAGTTCTCTATAAGAACTATGGATTACCGTAATTTTGGCACGCATCTCGCCCGTATTAGAGCGCATATATGTAGCAAAATGCACGCTGAAATTATGCCGTGTGAACATACCCATAGGGTTATAGGATAGAGGGAGAGCAGCTGAGCCTCTGTGATATATAGGATTATATGATAGAGGAGAGGAGCTGAGCTCTGTGATATATAGGGTTATATGATAGAGGGAGAGGAGCTGAGCTCTGTGATATATAGGGTTATATGATAGAGGAGAGAAGCTGAGCTCTGTGATATATAGGGTTATATGATAGAGGGAGAGAAGCTGAGCTCTGTGATATATAGGGTTATATGATAGAGGAGAGGAGCTGAGCTCTGTGATATATAGGGTTATATGATGGAGGAGAGGAGCTGAGCTCTGTGATATATAGGGTTATATGATAGAGGAGAGAAGCTGAGCTCTGTGATATATAGGGTTATATGATAGGGGGAGAGAAGCTGAGCTCTGTGATTTATAGGGTTATATGATAGAGGAGAGAAGCTGAGCTCTGTGATATATAGGGTTATATGATAGAGGGAGAGAAGTTTGAGCTCTGTGATATATAGGGTTTTATATGATAGAGGAGAGGATCTTAGCTCTGTGATATATAGGGTTATATGATGGAGGAGAGGAGCTGAGCTCTGTGATATATAGGGTTATATGATAGAGGAGAGAAGCTGAGCTCTGTGATATATGATCTTAAATTTGGAATAACTTGCCGTTTTTATCTACTACATCGTTGGAGAAGCTGCTGGTCAATTTACCTTTGCACTTCACTCAGGTGAGCTGATTAAAACTTTTTTTTGTTTTGTTTTCATAACCCAAACGTCACCTGTTCCAAAGTCAATGATAAAAACACTTGCATAAAAAAATTGTGCATTTTTATTGCAAGAATTGTAACACATGTGAACCGAGCCATAGAGTTACAAATTCCTTTGCACAAAATAAATATAGCAGCAAAGGATTATAATTGCATACCGTGTTTCCCTGATAGTAAGACGTAGCGGTGTCTTAGGGAGGTCGCCTAATGTAAGACGTACCCCGAAAGTAAGACGTAGCGGCTGTCCGGAGCTCTCGGCACAGGCAGCGTGTGTCATCACGCTGCGTGCGCGGCCTGATGACGTCACTGCCTGTGCCGGGAAGAGCGCGCGGGAGGCCGGAGCAGCGAGGAGGCGACGCGGCGCGGGAGACGGAGCAGCGGGGAGCCAGGTAAGTGTTTTCTGCCTACAGCTGGCCCTATACCTGTCTACAACTGGCCCTATACCTGCCTACAGCTGGCCCTATACCTGCTACAGCTGGCCCTTTTACCTTGCCCTATATAAGATATACCCCGAAAGTAAGACATAGTGGGACTTTTGGGGGTAAAAAGAATGTAAGACGCTGTCTTACTTTCGGGGAAACACGGTATATGTGTTATATTAGTATTATACAGAACTGGGTTTATCACTGGAAATCTCTGGGTTTCTAAAGTACTACATGTAAACCTACTGAGCAATCAGACCTTATTCCTCAAAAAGGAAGAGTTTCATGACAAAATCAGCGTTTCTACATCTATGTAATTTGGTGGGTGGAGTATTTTAAGACCAGTATGGCTGATCTGGTTTGCACAGCACTTCGGGTATGTTCACACGGCGTGTTGGATCCATTTTTGGATCTGTTTATAGATGGGTGTTTGGACCCGTGTTTCAGACCTTAAACTGACCCAAACACGCATCTAACAATGTGCAGTGTGATTTACGTTGCTTTCGATGTAAAACACGCATCGGCGTTCAGACGAGCGATCATCTATGCATGTTTTACATGTGTCTTTGTGATGCGTCTTTTGGATCCATTTAAAGATTGGACATGTCAATTCTTATTTTAAAACTATAGGGTGCATTTCTGCTGTGATTCTAGATGTGATTTATGTAGCGCTTTTGAATGCGTGTTTTGGATTTAAAATGGATCCAAAAACGGATCCAACATGCCGTGTGAACATGCACTTATATGCCAATGGAGGAATATTTTAGCTACAGATCATACATTGACATTACTTATATCAGGTAGATGGTGTCAAAATGGATTTTCACTTGTGATCACTGTGACCTCATGATTAAATTGCTAGAGATTAGATAATGATTGGCTCCAGTGGGTTTAATAATTCTGATCCACTTTGTGGTATCTACTGTATGTGGTAGCCCTGGCTAGAAAAATATTTATTAGGGAGGTTGGAAATTTCCATCATTTAAGAACTTGAAGGTAATAAGTAAAAATTTTGCAGCCATGCAGAAACAAGAGAAACTGGCAGGTGTCAGCCTGAAAGCTCAAAGAAAAAATGTCATTGTCATTGCCATAGATCTGCCATAATGTGGATATAGCCTAATTCCTGATGTCTATTTATACTAGATTGCGAATTGTCTTCCTACCTTAAATTAAAAGAACATTACCACCTTAAAGTTAAACAGTCAATAAAGTCTTAAAATGCAAAATGATTTGCTCTATCTTGAAAAACTGAGTTTGATCCAATTTGGCTGCCATTAAAAATGCAGCTTTTGCAAACTCCATAATAACGAAGTTGCTTAGTTATGCAGTAATATATCCCCTGTTCATTTGCATAATGTGAACAGATTTGCATCTTCAGAGTCTGAGAAAATTTGGTTTAGCCCTGTTTATATTTCCTCAGAGATCCCTGTTAATTTTAGATAGTCTTATAAAAGCCATCCTGCTACGCGCATCAGATGGAAAATGTGTCTGACTAAACAGACACATACGTCTGCATAGGAACTGTAGACATGAAACAGGAGAACATTTTAATCGGGTATATTTAATATGCAATGAGCTCTAGTGAAGACAGCTAAGTCTCTGGTGCCACCTATGGCAGGTAGCATCCCTTTCAGTCACATCCGACCCTTTAAAAACTCTTGAAACATAATTTGGGATTTTAAAACTGTAACTCCACCATAAGGAAGAGTCGCCCATCTGCAGACAGCTGTTTTGGGATGTTTGCCCTTTGTCAGTTTAGAGCAGGGTTCTGTCTGGCTGAGCGCGACGCCTTAAAAGTAGCTCTATGGATTTTTTTGTTTATCAGTGAGGAAAGCACCATAAAGGAGACATAGGCTATGTCTACACAGCGCAGAAATACTGTCGGATTTTCGGCGGTTTTAGTATATTGAAACCACCGAGAATCCAACAGTACCCTATGCAGCATAGACAGCAATGAAAAACCCTTGGTGTAGTCTATTGAGCATAGGTTTTTTTACTGTCTCGTTAAAAATCAGGCGGAACATACAACATGTATATCCTGACAGATTCTGCTTGGACTTGCCGTCGGCCCTGTATATTGAGTGTACGGGGCCAATGGCAAATCCGAAAACCAACCGTGGCTTCTGTTCAAAGCTACAACAAAATACAGCGATCCTGCCATGGTTCAACAATGACAAAATGCCATTGGATTTCCCAAAGGGTTTTTTGTTTTGGTGCTGGGGAACCAAACCATCACCCCCAAGCATTGCTCCCAGGAGAAGGGAAATGAAATAAGTCCAGGGAAAAATTTAATCTCTGGGCAAATATTTAGATAGGGTCCCTTCCAGTCACGTTAGACCCATTAAAGATACTTGAAACATGACTCTGGACTGACTAGGGGCAAACATCCCACAGCTGTCTCCTAATGGAAAATGTACTGACTTAGTTTAAGGGTATGTTCACACGGCTTATTGCGGCGCGTCTAGTACGTGCTGCAATACGCCTAGTGTTTTGGAACCATGCGCTGAACCAGTGCGTAATTCCAAAGAATGGGGAAGAGGGGGCGGCCGGGCAACGGCCCCATAGACATGCATGTTCAGTGGTGCTAACGCTTAAAAATTTACAGTCATTTCTCCCCCGCGCTACAATTTCACCTATTGTACAGAGGGGGTTGACACCTAATCCATAGCTCTCTATGAGACCTATGAAGTACCACAATTGCGGCGTGCTTTTCGCCGCATACAAAGCGCAATATGTGCCGAAATATGCGGCTAAATAAGCCATGTGAACATACGCTAATGCCCTAGTCATGTTTGTAGGCTCTTTATTGTGTTGATGTGATTGAAAGGAATGCTACACCAGTTCTCTTACCCAGAACTTATTTGCATATTCTGTTTTACAAGGCAGCATTGCACGGCCTATTAGTCTCCTCTGCTATCTTTTACAAGGAGAAACTTTTGCATTCACACGGAGCGTTTTTGACGTGCTTTTTGGTGCATTTTTTTTCAGAAATGCACAGCATTAATTTCTGTGTATTTCTGTAAAGAATGCACCAAAAATGCGCCTAAAAATGCACCAAAAACGCTCCCTTAAAAAACCCCTTTGGGCTTACCCCATGGGACCATTATTGTCTTTTTTTTTATGATTTGCGGTTTTCAAACTTCTGAAAAAATCAATGCTCCCCCATGATCAATGGAAATCTGTGCAGCAGTCCCACGCACGGATTTTCCGCCGGACGTTTTTTTACACCGCCGGCGGCCCCGAAAAACTTAGAACATGTTCATTCTTACGCCCTGGTTTTCGGGCGGAACATAAACATGTGGGTGTGACGGGGGAGGGCTTGAATACGTAAACCGTGGACAAAAGCGTCCCCCCGTGTTCCAAAAAACGACCAAAACCCTGGGGAATTTGGGGTTTTGCTGGTAAACGCAGCCTTACTCCTCTAGAATCAGGACTACTTACAAAGCTGCAAATCTACAGCATTTTTGTCATATGTGGGCAACTTCTTAAGCGTTTCCATTTATTTAAAGACATATGTTCTGGTTTATTTGGTGTATTGTTCTTTATTCATACGTTATTTTTTTCAATTGATTGAATCAACATTAGAGAATATTTTATAGCACAGTCTTCAAAATACAAAAGGTAGACCTGCTAGCATTGGCAATGGCTTTGGTACAGAACTACATTTCCCATCCTGTGCCAAACTTTAGAATCAAACGTATAAAAATGCATAAAAAAAATGTATAGATGCATTACATATCCAGTGTATATGATTTGGATCATGGAGGATAAATTCAATCTCCTCGCCCATATGCCTCTTACAGCTAACTGGTTTTGCTTTCTCATCCATCCTAACTACACATCTCTGACCCATCTCACCTGGAACACTGTGTTCTGCTTCATATTTTCTCATTTATTTTTCAACCTTGGCTGATTTAAATGATTGACGTTATAACTGTTGTTGGCAAAATCCAATTTGTACACATAGATGTAATATTTGTCGCTCTGAATATTGTCATTTTTTCTTTTCTAGCAGGAGGTCCATAGATTTTTTTTTACTTCGCAGTCTTGGTCCCTGGAGTTTAGTAACATTCTGCATATAGAACTGGTCACCTCCTGTCTGGACACTATGAGAACATGCATATACACTAAAGATCATTATTTCAAGAGATAGTTAAAACAACCCCCACCCCATTTACATTGATATCCCACTGATACTTGTCCATCCTTCCAGGGACTGGCATCGAAGAAGGATACTTCCATTTTTCATCCTCTCTATCCAGTGCTAGTGCATATAAAACAAAAGGACTGGAAACGAGGGAGAAGGTTACTCTTGGCTGTGCACATAACATTAGTACTGGCCACAATGGGGCCAGTCAGATGTGTGTCAAATTGTTAGTATAGAGGATATGGCCATCACCATGCCAGGCTAAACTAGCAGATCAGGGATTTAAAAAAAAAAAAAAAAAAAAACATAACTAGACATTAAAGGGGTTGTCTCACTAACTTGATTCATCCTGCTTTCTTGGTTTCATTTTGAATTCCGGGGCATGTTTACTGGCTTCCACTAGGCTGCAGTAGAAGCCAGGTCTGTAGCTATAGCAACCAGAGCTGGCAGCCTATCAGGAGAGAACAAACAGGTCTGTAGCTATAGCAACCAGTGCTGGCAGCCTATCATGGAGATTGAACAGGTCTGTAGCTATAGTGACCTGAGGAGCTGATGCAGCCCATACAAGAGGGGATATCTAGGAATAGGTAGGACACTGTTAATGGACACATATTGCAAAGTGACTTGTTTTTGCAAGATCTTTAACATAAAAAGCAATCCTTGTGGTGAGACAACCCCTTTAATGCCATATACTTATAGCCTGAGCTGACATCAGCTGAAACAATGACAAGATACCCCATCCCATTTCCAGCAGTAGTCTGCTATACAGTAGGTCACTGTGAAAGATTATCCACTTTTACCTTGTGTGTATGGCCAGCTTATGGCTGTGAAGAGACAACAGACTTTGCCCACTGCTTTGACTACAATAGAGACCAAGCAAGTCAAGACATGCAGGATTCACTTTAATGCCTGTAGGCTTCCAGATAAGAAGTGAATGCTTTCAGAGGCTTACATAAAGTATTGCAGATGTTTCTTTATTCTTTTATAGGATTAGTCCAGAGTAGCGGAAATACTAGATACTACATTGGCAGGAACATGCCTGTGTTACGGTGCTGGGTGCCCTGCCTAGGTTAGAGGTGGTGTTAGGATGCTGGAAAATCTTTAACATTCTTAGGAATCGTTACCCAAAGCAAAAACTGGCACCACACACAGCTCAACGAGAAAGAGCAAAATGACTGGGACTTTACCTAGGGAAGCCTTGAGAATGTGTCCCATGACACGAAACGCGTCCTTCCAATTCGAAGGGGGCTTTTGCACAGTGGGTTTTTGGTGCATCTTTTTTTTTATATTTAAAGGGTTTATTGGATTTTCAAAATATAACAAAGCGATACATTAAACTAAACATAACAAGCTGCTACAAATATGAAAGGAGCCAATGTCAATTACAAGGTTTACAAAAAAATGCAAGCAACAAACTTGTATAATAGAAGATATGCAAGACCCCTCACTGTATGTGTCAAGGGTCACAACAGGTGGATGCCTAAGAAGGTGCAAATGAGCTCTATTAACCGGGGGGAATAAGCGTTGTTCCTAAAGAGCGTGAAAAAGTGCCATTGGGACCCCCTTTTAGCTTTTAAAAGGGGAAGAAGAGGAGAGAAGGAGCGGGGGGGAGGGGGGGGAAGGATACCAGAGTCTCTCAATCCCTATCCTCCACACCCCCTGACGCCGCCGCCCCCCCGACCATGCCCACTCCCATGCGCCAATGAATAATAGGGGTGAGATGCGAAGGGACTCTAAGGGATTAAAGAGTTAAAGCTCGGAATTCTGTGGAAGTTTGGTACTCCGTCCAGGGGGCCCAAGTCCGCAAAAATTTGGTTATATTCACGTCCGTTTTAGCCACAAGCTCCTCCATGGGGTTTGTGGGAAAATATCTACCCATGGTGCATCTTTTTTGATGGTCTTTTTTTATTTGTACAAATGCACAGCAATAAAGGTAGTTTAATGTTGTGCATTTCTAAAAAAAAACGCATCAAATACATGTGTGAAAGCATCCCAAGTAAAGCTTTATAAAGCTATGTACCATTATTCACTGTAAAATCTAATTAGCCAATTAGGTACCTGCTGTTTGGGAGAACAATGGAGGAATCTAACATTATACTTATATATTACCGAGATCCCTGGGTGCATGGGGCCCAAAGGGGACAGCGGGGCCTCAGAAAACACTACTGTATATTGCTTACTCAAACCCCATTTTCCACGGCTTAAAATGGGCCGTATTTCGGCCCGTAATTTAGGGGCCAAGTGCGCAAATTAGGACTGAAAACACCCCGTCATTACGGTAATCCAAAATTTCATAGAGAACTATGGATTACGTTCCTCTCCCTGTTTGGGCAAATACCCCGGGGGGGGGAATAATTGACATTAAATTAGCAGGGCGTATAGCCGGCGGGTAATGAAATCATGGGCCGGGAAGTGAGGGGGCCCCCCCCGCCCCCCCCCCCCCCCCCCCCCCCCCCCGCCCCCCCACGAACGAAAATTGCGGGGGAAATTACGTCCCCATTTTAACCCGTGTGAACTTAGTAAAGCTAATACAGTTCCGCCATTTGAGTGTCTATCCTACTATCGGTTCTTCTTTGGGTGCGCTGGACGTCTGAGACGCTGGTAGGTCCCTCTGTATTTGTCTTCCCTCCCTTCGTCCCCCCTCCCTTTCCCATTATTCTAGATACGAATTTGTATTTCTTTTTTTGGGGCACTATGTATAAAAAAACCACTTTTGGGGCTGTAAAACAGGGTCAAGCCTTTACCAACTTCAAGTATGCCTCAAGTGTAAACGACTACTTACCTGGAAGATCACGAAGCCTACTACATTCTCCAATACGGCGCTCCTGTAGGACTGTAGATCCAATATTGCGCCTTTTACCATATCAATGCTACTTTCGTATGAATGTGTGCACATGCTAATCGTGACTTGTAGGCCATGAAAGTTGGAAAAATGTTACAATAAAAACAGGGTTGATAAAAAAAAACACCTACTGTATACTGAACTCTCATGCAAGTAATAAGTGAGCGGAGAGTTGTGCCTCTAGGTCTCTAGCACAACACACACGCTCCTTCCTTTTATTATCCGTTCATAAGTAACATACCACGAACGCACTGCGGCTCTTCGTTTTTTGTTTTCTTCCCCAAAGCAAAACGGTTAGTGGGAAAAAATAAACTCAACATCTTGGATCTTCCAAAACTGTACTGCAAAAAACAGTGCTCAAAGCAAATTCACCCTGGGGGCCTTCTGGGTGAAAAGTTTACAGTATGATATGGAGACCACCCTGAACAAATACGATAAAAAAGGTTTTAAAAAAAGGGGAAATGGTTTAAAAAAAAATTTTTTCAGAAATTCTAACAGGGAATTCTGATTCAATAGATGAGATTCACTAATTAATAACCATCATCAAATATTAGGAGCAGCACAGCAGCCATCTCTCTGTCGTAGGGCTTCATACCCTGTAGTGGCGCTGTAGGTGGGGATATCAACCCTTGCTCCAAAGTTTCTCTGCAGATTATGGCTGATTGTTGGGGGGTTTTTCCCTTTAATAAAAAGCAAATCGACCTTTTTAAGAAAAACCACAGTAATAAAATGTAAGTACAAAAAACCCTTTTAATGAATGCACCCTTTTGGCTATTCGCACAGCATTGGGACTTCACGGTTTGATTTAAATCAGGGAAAAGCAACATTTTTAATTTTAGTATTTAAAATTTAAAGCAATAACAGTCCAGAGAAATTTTTTGTTTTTTTGTTTTGTGGAAGTTTTTGAAGAAGAGCGAGTTAAACAAACAGAGACAAAGCATAAAATCCAGGAACATGTCAGTACACAGGCCTCTACTCACACGTGTGAAGCTGTGACTTTGTGAGAGGCGAGTGGGATTACAAGTCGGTAAACACTGTGGAGGTAAAATACACATCAGTTGACTAGAGATGACAGGACGCACCTGTGTGTTATATACTTCAAGCAAGTTAAAACCTGACGCATGTGAGCTGGGAGAGTTTATGAAATATTTACTGCTAAATTCTTTGACAGCTCACAATCTAGAGTAGAAGGGGGATTGGTCATCTAAAACAAAAGACGTAAAATAAATAAAAAAGTAATTTAAAAAATTATGCCCCCATTACAACCAAAAAACACTTAAAAAATCTACAGAAAAAAAAACGAACATTTAATTTTAATCACATTAAAATAGAAAAAAAAACCAAAAACCTAGGCTTAAAGCAAACCAATCAGAGCCGCTTTATTTTTATATAGAGCTCGGAAAAGAAAGAGACATTATTGGGTTTCTCTGAGCTCTGATTGGGTTTTAGGGAAAAAAACCAAAACTTTCTGTTTTTGCATAAGGGTTTTTGGGGCAAGTAAAAAACCCGTCTAGGGCAAGACTTTCTTTGTTTTCATAGCAAAACCCTCAGAGCCCAACAACCCTCAACAAACCCACAACCCTGCTGTCATTGCCGCAGGATAAACTCACTGTAGTTGTTAATGTGCCTGGGGACGTTCTGATGGATCAGAGAGCATCAGAAAAACGGATGTTCATTTGGGGGGCAAGACGCCCTGGAACATACCCTAAAGGCAATATCTCTTGGGGGGGGGGGGTTTTGAGCTCAGCAAAAACGTCCCCCCCAAAACCCTTTTTTTGGGTGTTTTGACACAAAATTGACTTTTTTTTAGCAGTTTTCGTTTTTTTTTAAAGGTTTTTTTTCACTGATCTTTTCCAGGTTTTTTGAGCAAAAGTGTTCCAAGGGGGCAAAATTTCTCAAAAAAAAGCCCAACTCACTCTCTATTAGGTTTCATGGTTTAATGTTAATTTTCGTCTGAAAACTGGCAAAAAAAATCCATTCAGTTGGACTGCTAACGTTTTCTGAAAAACATGGGAAAGGGTTTTTGTGGTTTTCAGACGGTTTTTTAAATCCGAAAAAGTTGAAAATCCGACCAAGAAACCATCCGTGTGACCCAAAACCCCCTTCAAAAAAAAGCTGTTAGCTTCCAAATCCCCTATTTAAAGGGTTATTTCACTTCCTGTCCCATTAACATTCCAGATAAGGCTAGTCTACAAGCAAACGATAACGGGGCGGATTTTCAGGGTTTTAGTATTTTGAAAACCCTTAAATTTGCCCTTTGCATGCCCAATAGAAAAAACGGGCCTTTAGTCTAACCCCAAACGGCTTTTTTAAAATCGTTTTTGGCGGGCCACAATTTTCAACAGTTGTAAACTGCCACGCTTTGAGATTAGTTGTCGGTTTCCCACATAATCAAATGTGCGGGCCGGCGTCAAAAAAACAAGAACCGACCGCGGTTTTTGCAAAAACAATGACTAAAATTGCAGTCGAGCATCGGAAATAAAAAAACGGTTGACTTTCGGACGTTTTTTGTCCGATGCTGTGTGGACCTAGCCTAAGGCTATGTCTCCACTGCAAAGCTTTTCATTAGTTTTTTCAGGATTTTTAGTTTTTTTAAAACCGATGAAAAAACTACTGAAAACAGGCCCCATAGACTTTGGCTAGGTGCACACTGCATTTGACCATCCATCAAAATGTATACATTATGAACGTATGCCAAACATGGAGCATACGTTTGCCATTTGTTTTGTTTTTTTCTATTTTTTTTTTACTAGCTTTTCTTTTGGCTGTCACCTGTTTTTCCTTGCTATTTGATTGGGTAGGTTGGATAGAAACATATACATTTGCAACATGGGCACAAACACTAGGATCCATTTTCTATTGACATACATTGTAAAAAAAAGTATACTGTAACATATACTTTTTTTTAAATTTGAAAAAGCGCAGCGCCCCGAGTCCTCCACCTGTTAAAATTAAACGCATATTTGACAGAAAGTGTAAAAACGGACACTATGTCAATGCACGTTGTACATTCGTCCACTTACATTAGTCAATAAACACATTAATGCATCCATTTTTCCTTCTATCTGAACGGATCCTTCATCTGTTCAAAGTGTGCACTGAGCCTAACATGTTGCAAAAAAATGACAAAGCAGAGCAGAAAATGTGCTATTGAAGTCTATGTAAAACGCCGAACATTGGTTTGGCTTGTGGCTGTTTCTGCTGAAAAACTACCCAGGTGTCTAACAAGGTATATGAATTTTGCATACATTAAAAACTGCCCAAAAACAGTCCAAAAAAAATGAGCAAAAAAAAATGAAAACCACCCAAAAAACTCGCGGGAAACCCAGCGGCTTTGCACAAAAAACTGACGTTAAAAGCAATTTTTAGGTTTTGTTTTTTTCCGAGTTTTTTGTTCTATGCTGTGTAGACCTAACACTGCCAGGAGTGTATACTGCGGAGCACCTGCAATGTTTCAAGAGTAAGTCCTTTTTCTTCAAGGAAAAAGGACTTTCCTTTGAAACGTCGCAGATGCTCCGCGGTATGTGCGGATGGCTCAGCTCCTCTACAGCGTCCAGTCTAATGACTAGAGACTGATGTGGTGAACGTTCGCCTACACCTCTAACGAGGATGAGTGTGCTCCAAAGGAAGCCACGTCCACCATCCCAACAACCAATCAGGTGCTGGATCCTGGATTTGGCAGCGTCTTCAATCAGCAGCACCCGTACAGGTGCAGCTCATCCAGGGTCATAGGAAAGCTGGCAGCGCAGAGGTAGGGAGGGCTTCAGCAGTTGGTGTGTTGATCTTGCCACAGTGGAAGGCTGCAGTAAGGTCTCCATTCTCTTATGTATCAATAGATAATAGTCTCCATAGAAGCCCTGGGGTCTGGGCTCAGCTCTCGCTACACTGATACTGCAGGTTCTGGTCAGGAACTTGTGTCTGCCCAAATCTTTCTCTTTGCTCTCATCTTCTCTCCATGTCTTCTGTTACCTCCTTCATCTCCAGGTCTCACTATCTGCTGAGTGTATAGCGGTGAACTGCTCCTCCAGTGAATTACATGGAACGGGCAAAATGTTCACAAACTCTGCTTCTGACTTTGCTGCCTTAGGCTATGTTCACACGGCTTATTACGCCGTGTGGACGGGGGCGGGGCGGGAGCGGGGGGCCTTCACTTCGCCGGCCCATAGACATTCATTACTAGCGGCGCGTATACACCGCTAGAAAATGACCTGTCACTTATCTCCCCCCGCGGCGGATTCGCCGAGTAGGGAGAGGAGACGTAATCCATAGTTCTCTATGAGAACTGTGGATTACCGTAATGACTGGGACGTATTCCAGCCGTAATTCGTGCAGTGCGGCGCGTAATTACGGACTGAAATACGTCCCATTTTAAGCCGTGTGAACATAGCCTTAGGGCTTGACACGCAATTCTTTTAAAGACGGAGCCAACAGGCAGGAGGGAAACACGCAGCGGCGATCCCTCATCTGAACGCCGCTGCGTGTTCCTCATAGCCCGCAGTGATAATCTCAGTGATAATCTCACTGCTAATTGTTTAGATCCGTCTCTGGGTCCGTCCTGTCGGTCGCAGAGACGGATCTAAAAAGCGTAGTTAACACTGAGTGAAAACACAGTGTGAACAAGGCCTTATGTGTTCAGGTCTACCTACGCTGAAAGTGTGTCTGTGTGTGTGCACACATAGAACGTGTTCATTCTTCTGCCCGTTTCTTGCGCGGAACATAAACATGTCGGTATGAAGGAGGAGGGCTTTAATCTGCAAACCGTGGAGATGAGCCGTACCTCTGCGTGCCAGAAACAGAGCAAATACCGGTCGGGATTTCCTGACCGGTATTTGTCCTGTGCCGTGTAAATGCGGCCCAAGTGGGGAGCTGTGTTGGTGCCGCTATCTCCCTTGGCTGGGATTAGGAGCTGACCTAAGCCTGTGAGGTGGGAGGAAGCCTTCTAGAGTTTACATTAAATGGATGCAATGAGCTTGGATGTGACATAAGACGTGATTCAGACCGCACAACAGCTGTTTAGTCCTCACATTGCAACTGAGTAATGCAAGCAATGAAACTTTTTGATTTGACCCCACTTTCGCCCAGTGCTCCAGAGTTGGTTACAGAACCTCCTTGGTTAATGAGAAGCATTTTTTTTTCGCTCGGGTGAGAACATGTATGTACAGTATGCAGCACACAAGTTCAAAAGTATTTTTGTTTTAGTGATGCTGGTCTCGGAGTGAGCGTTCCATGTATGAAGCGTATATTACCACCATACAGTGACCATTTAGTGGTGTACACAGGCTCTGCTGACTATATATAACCACCATACACTGAGCGTATCGTGGTAGATACCAATGTAAACAGGCTCTGCAGACATATAAGTAATTACAGTGCAACTACATCTTGTGACTCACAGGTAACGTTTCTCTGACAAGTCGTTGACTTTCCCTTTAGTTCTGCATTCGGACCAGACTGCCATGATGACGTCTCCCGACCACTTGTCCCTGGAGATTTAGACACAAATATCTTAGAATCCACACTTTTCCAGCACCTCACTCCCTGCCCCCCACCTCTGTGTAAACTTCCAAGAGGTGGCAGAGCGGGTACAGGCCATAGCTTAGAGGCCCAGTCTCCTAGAGGGGAGGAACAGAGAATTAAGCCCCCGGAGATTGTGTTACAGCTATGGCCTGTACACCTCAGAATCATATTGCCAGGTAGGTGGACCCCATTAGATAGGTTGGTAGGCTCCAGGAAGGTAGGCAGTACATAGGTCTCAGGTAGGTAGATTGGTCCTAGGTAGGTAGGCAGTAGATAGGCAGGTCTCAGATAGGTAGGCTACAGATAGATGGGTAGATCTGCCCTAGGTAGGCAGTAGTTAGAACCCAGTTAGGTAGGCAGCTCTAAGGTAGGTAGGTAGGCCCCAGGTAGCTAACTAGGCAGTAGGTGGGCCACAGTTAGCTAGGCTATAGGTGGGGCCTACATTGGTAGGTAAATAGGCTATAGCGGGCCCCAAATAGACAGGCAGGCTTTTGCTAGGCTATATGGGGTCCATTTAGGCAGGCAGGGTTTAGATAGGCTATAGGGTCCTCATATAGGCAGGCAGGGTTTAGGTAGCTATAAGGCCCCATATAGTCAGTCAGGCAGGGTTTAGGTAGAGTATAGGGCCCTATATAGGCAGGTAGAGTTTAGGTAGCTATAGGGCCCCATATAGATAGGCAGGGTATAGGGGCCATATAGGTAGGAAGGCAGGGTTTAGATAGCTATAGGGATCCATATAGGTAGGCAGAGAGGGTTTAGGCAGGGTATAGGGGCCATATAGGTAGGCAGACAGGATTTAGGTGGCTATAGGGGCCATATAGGCAGACAGGGTTTAGAGTAGACTATAGTGGCCATATATGTAGGCAGGCAAGGCTTAGGGTAAGCTATAGGAGCCATGTATGTAGGCAGGCAGGGCTTAGGTAGTCTATAGAGGCCATATATATGGGCAGACAGGGCTTAGGTAGTCTGTAGGGGCCATATTTGTAAGGCAGGGCTTAGGGTAGTCTATAGGGGCCATATATGTAGGCAGGAAGGACTTAGGTAGTCTATAGAGGTAATATATGTAGGCAGGCAGGGCATAGGTAGTCTATAGGGGCCATATATGTAGCCAGGCAGGGCTTAGGTAGTCTATAGGGGCCCAATATAGGCAGGCAGGCTTCATTGATGTTAAAAAAAAAAATAAGAAATCACTTACTCACCTGCCCAACGATCCCTCGATGCTATCAAGCTCAACTCCCGGGCAGTCTGTGCTCGGCGCGGGCAGCCGAGCGGTCCTGCCTTTGAACGCTCAGACCCGAGGGCCTGGGCGTTCAAAGGTAGGAAGCACTGGGTCCCGCAGTTCCACCCCGCCGGGAGTGAACTGTTATTTTCACTGCCGTTGGGCGCAGGAGCCGAACTACCGGGGTAGCAGACATGTTAGCAGCTGCCCCGGGCCTGGGCCAGCTGCTACATCTGCCACCCCGGCAGTTAGGCCCCTTGCCTGAGACTCCTCCCTTTTTTATATCCTCTTCCTTCCTGTGCCCTGATAGTTAGGTATATAGCCCCCCCTCCATAGCTAGGTAGAGGGCAGGTAAGGGTACCCCCCATAGGTTGGTAGTCGGTAGCCAGGGAGGTAGGTGGGTAGCCAGAGAGGTAGGTAGACAGACAACTGGGGAGGTAGATAGCCGGGTGGGTAGATAGGTAGCCAGGCAGGTGACTGGATGTGCAGGTAGGTAGCCGGGTTAGGTGGGCGGGAAGGTAGGTAGGCAGGCAGGTGGGTAGCCGGGTGGGTAGGTAGCCGGGCGGGAAGTCAGGTAGGTAGCCTGGCTAGGTTGCCAGGCAGGTGGGTAGGTAGCCAGGCGGGTAGGTAGCCGGGCGGGAAGTCAAGTAGGGAGCCGGGCGGGTTGGTAGCCTGGCTACCTAGCCAGGCAGGTGGGTAGGTAGCCTGGAGAAATGTCTTCGTCCCCGGGAAAAATGTCTTTGTCCCCGGGAGAAATTTCTTCGTCCCCGGGAGAAATTCCTATCTCCCCGGGAGAAATTTCTTCCTCCCCGGGCGGGTAGGTAGGTGGCCAAGTAGCCAGGTGGGTGGGTAGGTAGCCGGGTGGGGCCCCCCTCCCAGAGAGAGAGGGGCCCCACTCCTAGTTATAGCTACACCAAGTTATCCACTTCTCCTGCGCTGTAACTGGAGCAGGGCCCTCCTCTCTCTGCCTGCGCTTCTTCTGCCCAACGTCGGGATGTGGGATAAATTGAATTAGAGAAGCCCCGCCTACGGGGCGTGACCTCGCTGATTTAATTTAGTTGCCCGGCCGCCTGCAGAGCGAGAGGGGAGCCTGCCTGCTCCGGTCAAAGCGAGAAGGAGTAAGTAGATTACGCTTTGCGCATATCATTCAGTGCAGCTGTGACCAGACCCATAGCACAGGCCCTCTCTCAGCTGCACCAGGCCCCAGCAAAGCACAGTGGTGCAAGCACCGCACACACCTCCGACCTGTTCTCTCCACTATTGCTGTGAAACAAGGGAGTGGTACCTGCCAGCGGCGGCGCCCCCCCCCCCCCCCTCCCTTGCTTCACAGACTGGCCGGGCCCCTTACGGCAGTACTGCCCTAACGCCGGCCCTGCTCATTGTTGAAATTATCTTTGTTGCAGTAGACTGAACTTCTGTTGGAACTAAGGTTGGTGAATACAATTTTTTGATACCTTTTCTCATTAGACTTGTTCCACTTATGTTCAGACATATCCTTATTACATAATGTGATCACCTAACAGATTTAAATCCCAGCATTATTTCAACTGATTGTGTCACTTTAAGTGAATTTAGGTTAGCTACAAGCTGTTACTAAAGGTCTGTATTCTCTAATCTTCCTCCCCGGGAGAAATTGCTATCTCCATAATTTTATGAGGTTTATAAAGCCTAGTGTAAATTTTTATTGGATTATTGATCCTATTTCGCTTGGATTTTTTTGTTGGGAATAAAAAACTAGGCCCAACATTATGATTTCATGATTTTAGACCCCAACTTTTCGCAAAACGAATATATAGAAGGGGCCGATTTTTTTTAAACCTGCTCTACAGGGGGTCTACACAGCTTGAATTTTCTATTGTTGGATTTCAAATCCGGGGCTTTAAAAAAAATTTTAAAAATCGTATAGTCAGGGCCGTTTTAACCCCCATCGGGGCCCCCCGGGGGCAGAGTGTCCCCGGGCCCCCCCCAAACACCACAAGCACTTTGGGTGGGTTCACAGTATTATTCATTGGTTCAAGGTAATCCTTTTTGGGGTACCAGAAAAAAAGGTACTGCACGATCCCATACAAACCCCTGGGTTTTCCGGGTGGGTTTTTGGGGTTTCTTTTTTTTGCTGAATATTCCGGGGTATTTTTTTACAGATACCTCGGAGATAATATTGATTTTGAACCCACCCCCTTATAGGGAAAAATTTTTAAAGCAAACTCAAAACAGTTTTCCCGTGGCAGTCTCTTAAAGGGGTCGTTTAACAGGGGTTTTGTTTTTTATGTAAAGATCTTGCCAAAAAAAGTCACTTGCAATATTTTCCATTAACAGTGTCCTAATATTCCAATATCCCCGCTGTATGGGCTGCATCAGCTCCCCAGGGGCGCTGTAGCTACAGACCTGTTTGATCCTCATGTAGCTGCCAGCCTGGTTTCTAAAGTACGACCCGTGTATCTTTCCCGAACTTCCAGCCGGGCACTTAGCAAAATACCGTGTGATCTTTTTTGATAGACTTTTGCGTGGTTCTAAGAACAGACCTGTTCTATTCTCATGAAGGCTGCCACACTGATTTCTAAAAAACCGTTCTAACGCCTGATGGCTGCCACACTGGAAAATAGCACAGACCGTGTATATTCCTGATGGGTGCCATGCTGGGGGCTAAGCTCAGACCTGTGGTTTTCCTGAAATGCTCCAGCACTGGTTCTATAGTACAACCTTGTGATTTTCCTATAGGCTTCCAGCCTGGTTGTAACTACAGACCGTTTTCTTTCCGATAGGCCCCCGGGTTGCTAAGCTACAACCTGTTCTATCCCCTGATAGGTGCCAGCCTGGTTTGCTAAGCTAAAACCTTTTTTCTCTTTCCTGATAGGCTCCCCTGGTCACAAGTACAGAACTGGGATCTCTTTCCGAAAGGGTGCCAGCACTGATTGCTAAGCTCAGACCTGTGGATTTTTCCGAAAAGGCTGAAACCCATATTAGCTCTACGTGCTCCCCAAAAGTGCATGTCCAACTCCCTGCAAAGTCCAAACAGACCCGGACATCCCAGAGCACAGTAGAGCTATGTGTGTTTGTGTGTATATTATATATAATATATAAAAAATTTTTATAATATATATAATATAAATTTTTTTTTAAAAATATACAAAATACATGCATAAAACTTATAAGCAAAAGGGAAAATTTTACAATGAACAACAAATGAACGGGGGGACAGTCGCTGTCCTGGTTTAACACGGCTCGCTGGGCACTTCATTTGCATTCACGATCTCCAGCTTACAGTGGGCTTGGGGGGAGAGGTTTAATATACCCGAGTGCCCGGGGGTGTCCAGGTCTGCTCGACATTTTAGGGACTGGCGCTACACAGGGAGCACAGTAAGGGATGTATTTATCTAAGGGCTGTCAGCGGCTACCCCCCGTTTGCCGCCTTCCCCGCCCGCGTGGTCACTTTGAGGAGCTCACGGGCCGACTTCCCCCCCCCCCCTGCTAAGCCAGACGGGGGGTTATCAAGGAGGATCCTCAGCCTGGGCCCGCTTTTTTTTCAACTGCCTCTGTCCGCCTGCGCTGTGAGAGTGGCGGGCGGGAAAGCCCGCAGACATAGGGTTTAGCTATAGCAGGGGCCGCATCAGCGCACACACGGAGGATCGCTGAAGCCCGGCCCCTGCTCTGACTGCCCCGCCGCCCTGTCTGTAAAGAAGCGCGCAGGCACAGCGCAACAGGGGAGCACGGCAGTCCCTGGTTTTATTCACTGACACTGAGCAGGGTAGGCACCTGACCGACGGGGCCCCTGAGCTCCGAGGGCCCCCGGGCAAGTGCCTACCTGGCCCAATGGAAGAGACGGCCCTGAGTATAGTTCAATGTTAAAGAGCCAGCCGAAATCCGAACACCGACCGCAAAACCCACAGTACGTCGATTTCCAACAGCATTTTACAGTTGCTATATAGACATAGCCTTAGAGTTGGATGGGCAAGTAGGCAGGGACAGCTTTGGGGGTCTAGTGCTAGGGCTCACTGTCTGTCTGTCTTTTCCTGACGCTCTATCTTCGTCCCGGAGCCCCTCACGCATAAAAAACAACCAGAAAGCTTTGTGCACGTTTTTTGGCTTGGATCTGTGTCCAAAAACTCAATAGTGCACTCTGTACACTGTCAGTGACAAAAATGATTGAAAAACCAAATCCGAAAACCGTGTGTAAATCCAACGGAAATATGCGCCAAGCAACGCACACAAAAAAAGAAAACAGAGTTAAAAATCATCGGGTTCTTGTGTAAAATACTGTTCAAATACTAATCGGACGATGTGGTTTTAGGATTCAGAATCTCACAAGTATTTTGTCCTTTGTTGTGTTGCCATTAAGGCTTGTCATTAACCTAGATAAACTCAGACTCAGCAGGGAGTGATTCACCATGGTTGGACAGCAGCTAGGTGTAATCAAAGAAGAGAAAGAGCAGAGAGAGGTGGTCGGTAACCAAGAGAAACTTATGGACTCTAAGGCCTCGTTCACACGGCTTATTCTGGGAGTGATTGGAGCCGTACTGCGCGCCGTATTTGCGCTGCAGTACGGCTCCAATCCGTCCCAGTAACTACAGTAATCCACAGTTCTCATGTGACATGTGCATTATTTACGGCGGGTACGCGCCGTGAATAATGCAATGTCTATGGGGCCGGCGAGCTGCCAGCCCCCCACTCCCCGCTCCACGGTTGCCGACGTAATTGCGGGGCGAATTCGTCCCCGTAATTATGTCGGCAATAAGCGTGTGAACATTGCCTAAGAGGAGATAAAATCTCCTGAACAAAGCAAAATTGGAATAGCTATATATTTAATAATACCGTTTTTTCCCCCCGAAAAAAAGGGACCCTGCAATTTTTTTCAAGCTTAAAAATAACACCCCCGAAAAAAAACCGGTTTTCAGTCTTGCTGATCTCCCCATACCAGGGCCCCGTTTCCTAGGGCAGGAAGTAAAGGAGTAGAGGGGGGGCTGTGGGTGTTCCCAACCCCCGGGCCACCTCGAAAACACCCCGGGGGCAAAAAGGTTTGATAAAGGGGGCGAAGACCTGTGCTGGGAGGGTCTGTGAAAAAATTCCCAGGAGGGAGACGGAAATTTAAAATTTAAGGCAGGGATGAGGGGGGAGAAAGGCAATGATGCTGAACACACATCTCGAGGTGGATGGGGCATGCTGGACTTCTATTTTCCACAAGTCCCCCCCAAAAATTTCCACCTTTGCGAAATCACTGTGCTGCCAAAAATGTCTTTTTTAAATATATATCCTATGGTTTGTGACTCAAAAATTTAAAGTTTATTTTAACACACACACACCCCAAAAAAACCCCCTATAGGGGCTGGGTTCTGTGTTCTTATTAGCGCCTCATTCGTGAAAAGGAACTACAACCCCAGCAGTAGTTTTTAAAATTTGCCTATGAGTTTTAAAACATTAGTAACATGGGGGTGGGAAGTTTTTAAAATTACTTATAATCCCTGTGCACTTGCATCAGAGCCTTTCTAGCGGAAAAAAATCTCCTTGCCCCGTGCACCCGGGGAACGTCCCTGTTCAGAAGGGACAGAATGAAAACCTCTCTCCAGTTCCAGCTCCGTGTCTCCCCGGTTTTCTATCTGGAAACTCTCTGGTAAATGTAGTCAATCCTTTACTATCCAGGTTGCCCCACCATATGTTTTTATTACCACATTTATGACAATTTGCCACTTGTATTCTTCCTTTTGCACTTCAGTGTGTCTCAACAGAATGAACAAATGGGGTGAAGGAGGTTAGAGTATATGTAGGGAGTGGACAAGTTTTGGAGAGCCTTGTATATCATAGTTAATATGAAGTGAATTCATTGGGCAATATGTTGTCAGTGGTAGGATTGGCGCCTAGCACCAATAGCCAGCCAAGGTAAAACCAACAGCTGTGGCCTGATACTATCAGAATGGGAAGGTCTATCTATACTGGTGCCTTCCCATTCTAAAAATACCAGCCCGCAGCTGTCCCAGAAGCAGACCATCGCATTAGAGGCTCTGACAGTTACCCAGCTCTTTCCAGTACCCTTGGTTCATTGGGTATTGGGGTAATAGTGACACGGGGTTAGTGTCAACCTTGGGCTGACAAAAACCAGAACTGGCTGATCCCAAACCCCAATGACAGTAATGAAGAGGCGTCTTACAGACTAGAATAAACAGGGGGAAAAAAACAGACACAAAAAGTACAAAAAAACCCTTTTATTTAAATAAACACTCCTGGACTAAAGTCCACTTTTATTATTTTATTATTATTTTATTAAATATATAGAGCCAAGATTGATCCAACGTAGTCCATTGACTCCAAAGTAGTCCAAAGGGGAACCTGTAAATAAATAAACATTACACACATACACATACATAGGCTGAATACCCCATACAGCATCCAGAAAAGCTATGTGAAGGATGGCTGTCACCAAGCTTTCCTGGACACTGGATATGCTATCCCCCTCACCCTCCACTCTACAAAAAAAAAATCCACACCCCACTTTAACCCCCCACCCCCACTCTAATCCTCCTCTCTCACTCTAAACCTCCCACTCCCACCCTCTCTCACTCTAAACCCACCTTCCCCCTTTCACTCTAACCCTCCCTCTCTCACTCTAACCCCCCTCTCTCTTCCTAGCCTTCTTCCCTAAGGACATATATATACTCACCAGTCTTCCAGAGCTGCTGGATGTCAGTAGAGCAGTCCGGGCACTGCTGGGAGAGGGGCAGAGATACAGGACAGAGGTGGAGACTTGCTGCTCCGGCCCCTCTCCCCAGCAATTTACTTAGGACTCTGATCTGACAGATTATGGCCTCAGATGCTGTCAGATGAATGGATTGACTGCGAGTTACGCTGTGTTTTGAAGTGTCCCGCCACCGCTCCATTCACTATTGTCGATCTCTGCGGCCACTGCCACCAATGTTCGGGATGCCACAGATCCCACAAGAGGCGGCAGTGAGCGTGGGAGGAGTGTAGTGTGAAAAATTAAACATTAAACATCGCCCTGCTGCCACCATTCCTCCAGCTCTCGGTGGCATCAGGCAGCATCTCATGGCACTGACTGATGCCACTTGTATGTATCCGGGAGGGTTGGCAAGTATGCATTTACTTTAATGTGCTAGCTGTTCATTCTATTAGAAACGGCACATTTATCCTGACCAAATATTTATATCATTACCTATACAGGTCTAAAAACAAGAGAGAATCAAATATGTATCTGCCTATATGGAATATCTGTAAATTACACTATAAACTGCTACAAAAGGAGGCTGAAACAGCGTCTGAGTTTTGTCTACAAAACTGGAGAATACAGCAGCGCTATAGAAATAAGTAATATAAATCAATAACAAATACAGTCTCTAAAACAACAGAAACTCTGTAGGTACCTTATAGGTGTTCAGTTATAAACTGCTGGAGAACTCTGCTCATTACCTTAAAATAATAGGCCCTTGTTTCCATAGAATAAGTGTTAATTTCACTATAAACTTCCATTATATCCTGTTCATTCCCCGCCTATCCTGCACAGGTAAAGTGCTGGGCACCTGTTTCTATGGAATATATATTCTTTTCCCTATAAACTGCCTATATATCATGTTCATTCCCCACTTATCAGATACAGGTAAAGTGCTAGGCACCTGTTTCGATGGAATATGTGTTCTTTTCACTATAAACTACCAGTATATCCTGTTCATTTCCCACCAGTCATGCACAGGTAAAGTGCTAGGTACCTATTTCTATAGAATATATGTTCTTTCCACTATAAACTGCCTATATATCCTGTTCATTCCCCACCTATCATGCACATGGAAAGTGCTAGGGACCTGTTTCTACGGAATAAATGTTCATTACACTATAAACTCTTCATATATCCTATTTCTCATTCGAGATCTTTACTTAGCACTTGGAAACCTTATTTACATCCCCTTAAACCCTCTATATTACCTTATTCAGTAATGTTCATTTTTTTGTTTCATTACGCATCTTTGTCTCATGCTTTTTAGTATGACCCAGCATCTAGCCCGTCAGCAGCCAGGAGTTAACTCTGTGTGAGCTGGAGCTATTTAATGAAACTGTAAGGCTATGTTCACACAGCGTAATTGAGGGGTATCTGTCGCCATGTATTTGCAGTTCAAAACACCTGAAATTATGCAAATTCATAGCTCTCATATAGAGCTATGAATTATGTCCGTCTCCCCCGTTGTACAATATGCGCATACTGTACGCCGGAGGAGAAAAGTGACATATCACTTCTTTGTGGCGCTTACGCGTCGTGGATAATAAAAGTGAATGGGGGGGGGGCGTGGCCTAGCATGTGAGAGGAGAGGACGTGTGGCAGGTAGCTTCAGTGCGGGCCGTGTTTGAAATGCCAATTCATATAGCTAAAAATTAGCCGGAGGAAATCCAAAAAGGACTCATGAAGGGGGCCATGGATGCTGCGGTAACCCTCTGCGGTCACCGATCCGCAACTTCTTCGCTAGCCACATAGCTGGCCAGGATTTCGGCGCCGGCATCCTGAAAGCATCACTCTCCATAGCGGTAGCGCCATGTTCCTGCACAGGACGCGGCTCTCTCACGTGCGCGCACCGTACCTCCCGATAACGCGCGCATGCAGCGTAGGCAGAGACCGATCTGCACCCGTGGCCGCAGGGAACCTCGCTGCGGTGATTGACCTCAGCAGCTTCAGGAGCGGAGACGCCCGCTGATCCAGGGAGGAGGTAGAGGAGCTTCCTCAATGGCGCTTCCCAACAGACAACAGCTGGCAAATAAAGTGGAGAGGCGGGAGCCGTCATTCATTAACGCCTGCCGCCTCAGCAGAGTCCCGTCTGTCTGCCCTGCTGGAACAATGGTGCATGACGAGCCAGCTCCTACACTCCCCTTAGATTCCATAAGGGAGAACATGGACCCTCAAGAGATGATGGTTTTCGGGCAGTGGTCCCCTTAACCTTGTAGTGCTGAAGCAGCCTGTCCCTCTACAGGGATCCTGCTCCACTGAGTCCTTTGCCAGGCCCACAGCTAATCACCAGGAAATTGCTGGCAGCCCTAGCATTGTGTCTCCAATGCACCCAACTAGTCGGGACTCACAGGTCTCAATGCCAGACCTGTTTGCAGACACTCCCAAGTGCAGAATCCAACTCTCTCGGATCCCATAAGCCTAAGTATGCGCCTCTCCTGAACAATTTCAACCTGCATGCTAACTCATTCAGTGACCGAGTCAGGCAGGTGTTGGATCATCAGGCCTAATAAGGAAATTAGGGGGCATACCCCTTTAGCCGCTGAAGCTTTACCGAGGCAAGTATCTGATAAGCGCCAGGAATCATGCTCGTACTGCACATGCAGGGCAACCCTGAATACAAGCACTTCTTACTCACATACCTTACAAGCTCTGACATGTCCGCACTTGCTCAGGGAATCTTAATAAGCGCTTGGAACAGTGACTATGTGATATAGTCAAATCAGATATATCCACTGTCCAGACTAAACTCAAGTCTCTGGATGCCCTCCCAATGCTGTGGGCAGCCAGTCAATCTCTGAACTGACAGACATGCGGTTTGAGAAAGCAAACAGACTCTCTAAACCAGATCTCTGGTGAGAATCAATCTGACATGCCGAAAACAGGAACCAGCGAGGAACAATATCCGACATCAGAGGCATTCCTGAATCAGTTAAAATCCCAAGACTTAGCGCAATCTCTCATAAGGCTCTTAATAACCTGCATGGGTAGAAGCAGGGACTCTCCTTCTCAGGAGCTGGACAGAGCTCACAGGGCGTTAAGTCCTCCAAGCCAAGACCCAAGCGGCCGCGCGATGTATAATGTTCGCGTTCAATTAATTATGCGCGGTAAAGAGGACATTAGAAAAAGCGCCAGAAATGCTTCAAACCTTACATATGACGGTGCCCATATTGCTATATTTCCTGACCTCTCAAGCGCGAACCTTGGTTTTGAGGTCCGCATTACAGGCCTCTAACTTCACTTGCTGCAAGACAAACAAATCCAGTATCGGTGGGTGATTCCCCTTTGCGCTACAGTGTGAAGCAGATTGACTCAAACAATCCCCTTTAAAGGCGTTGAGCCGATCTCCCAAACTTTTATTGGCCCTGAAGCTTTCCACCTGTTTCCTCTTCCTGATTGGGAGGCAGCATACTCGGGGACATTGGGCTCTGATGTCCTCCACCAGCCGACCCCGCTCCCAAGGAGGGCGGTAGACAGCTTCTCATCTCCTAAAGAACAGCGTCCATTCGAAGCGCCACAAACGGTCCTGAGTTATGCGACTGGAGAGGATTGAATGAAAAGAAGTCTTGTCATATTACACCGCACTGACTCTCTAATAGTGCCTTTGATGTGATATGTTTTTCTTTTAACTGCCCCCTACTGGAGTGTTGACGATCAATGGTCCTGAAGGGCTGATGATTCCTCTTTCTCAGGCTTTGACTTCTAATGTGGCAATTAGTGCTGGTCTTTCCTCGGTTCATAGTATGTTTGAATGATAGATAAACTTTTTTTTTTTTTTTTTATTTTTTTTTGATAGGCTTCATTATAGATGACACCCACAGTGTTCGTTGAAGTGATATGGCACCCCACGGAGTTTCTGAGCCTCCTTAAACAGACCCCTTCTTTTTCCTTTCAAAACCATTAGGCGTGGTTCTACACTACCCCCCCCCCATAGGTGAGAAGACGGGCCAATGGGCTCGTATGTAGCATTTGCTTATACTGCAGCGTTAGTTTATCTAGCACTTATCCTAGATTTTGTTTGTTAGACTTATTCATATGGCTTCTATAAGGTTGTTTATTATTTCTAGGTGTTTTTCTTACTATTTGTCTGGGCGACGACCTGACATGGTACACCAATCCAACTCTATTTTTTTCTTATTTTATATCTTAACATGACACACTTCTCAAATAACATCCTTAATGTTAAGGGATTCAATAATCCCAGGAGAGAAGGTCCCAAATTTTTATATAGCATGCATAGACAATTCGAACTCAAATCTCTTTGTGTATACAAGAAATCACACATATGCTGACGAGGGCAATTTGTAAGAGTTTAGAAAAAGTACTTTCCCCTCTGGTGTCAAAGCAGTAACCCATGCGGTAAATCAAGGGGGGTGGCCATCTTTTTTTCATAAAAATCTCCCACTACAACCTGATAGATATGCAAAACTGACCCCATTGCCAATATTTTTTTGTACTAAATGTGAAATTGAGATGGGACGCGTAACTATAGCTAATATCTATGCCACCTAATCCATGGCCAATTGACGTTTCACTTTCTGCTACCCTAGAAGACATGATGCTGAACGCATACGCAAGAGGGTAAAATTCTCCTGTGTGGGGACTTTACATGTTGCTCTGATCCAGGGTATAGATACTTCTTCGGACACACAAACACCATCCCCCTAACAAACAGAATAAATTATAAAACTATAAATACAATATGCAGCTTACGGATGCCTTGCGTCTTTACCCACCCAAAATACCAGGGATTATGACCTTACTAGTTCGCACCCGCCATCAGAGATACAGGCAGATTAGACTAATATTTAGCCTCCAACATGCCCTTCTATTCCTAGTGTTTAAACGTAGTATAGTCCATTTGTACAACATTTTGTTATCGATCACGCTCCCAGTTCATTGTGTTTTGGAACTGATTCGGCGGAGCAAGTGGACAAAATTTAATTGGCCGAATTAATGAGTCCACTCCTTAACGATTCTGTCTGTCTTGCTGACCTACGCCTGATCAATAGAAGCATTTTTATTACAGGACACACCTGCAGATTCCACCGCCCCAGCAGTTAAAATGGGGAGGCATGAAGTCTGTGTAGCCCGAGGAAATTTACATTAAGCATGGTTCACAAGATTCACAACAGACAGGAAGCGTCTGCTAAACTATCGGCCTTTTACTCACTAACGCTCTCGCAGCTTTTAAAAGGAAAAAAAAAAAGACTGGCTAATACATCAACACTAGCAAAGACGTTGATCATCGGACTTCTATCACATACTAAGCATAGAATTCTTCCAGCTTCTGGATAAAAAAAACTGCTTCTTATCGGAAACTTTGTGCGGGCCACATACTATGTTTGGAGTAAACAAATCGAGTCGAATGCTTCCGCTAGGAGCCTTTAAGGGATAAGAGAGCCCTCTCTATATGTCCCATCTATTAAAACCAAGCAGGGGAAATTTGGTCCATCCCTATCACCGCTGAAATTCTAGATAGCTTTCATAGTTACTATAAGGACCTTCTTATAAATTTTACACCGCCAGCGCGACTACGATCCTGCATAAGCGGCACTAAGACCCTTGGATGCCCTAAAAAAACCAACTCACATTTTCCAAGACATAACCTCCATTCCTGAGCTTGAGCTGCCCCCCCGACAGGCTTACGGACCCTGGACTCATCTTTTACCCCCATCTGACCTGTCATTGGCCTATCTCTGCTATGCCCATGGGGAAAAGAGCCAGGCCCCGATGAGCTTTAACAGACCAAATTTAACAAGACCCTTTAGAAAAATTGTGAGTTGAGCCCCTTTTAGCTTCTTTTCCTCTGTCTCAGCTTTCCCAGCACATTCCCCGCACCTTCCTTTTTGCAAGCCCGTATTCCAATGAATTCTTGAAACCTGGGAAAAAGGATCCTCCTCTCATGTACCAGTTACAGAGGCCCATCTCACCTGATTAACGTAGACACCAAAGCGATATGCGAAAATTACTTGCGATGCGCTGAATACTATATTAGCAGATTAATACATTTAGATCAAGTGGGGTTTGTGGCTGTTACAAGACAAAGCGCGGGATCTACATAGCTTGAGGAGACGTTTTCTCTTATTCATTAATGCTCAGGGTCTCGCATGCCTCGCTAGCTCCTTCTGTTGTCTTTGGAACGCCGAGAAGGCGTTCGAAACCAGTGCACGGATTTGGCAATTCTGAGGTTTGCCCCAGTCCCCACAACGCTGGCCTCAAGTTTCATTATTGCTTACCAAAAAATAATTTGCCTTGTATAACTCTCCCCGGCCAAATTAGAATAAATGGTGCACTCATTCCTCTCAACGACACTCATTACTATTGCGGTAACTAGGGACCTCGACAGGCGCGTCCACTGATCGCCACACTCAGCGGTCTCCTCTAAGTGGTCCACTATGGAATACCTTTTTATGCAGCTATTAGGGGATCTGAACAGATTAGGGGGGGCAACATGGTCGGCGGAGACTCACATAAATGCTCTGCATATGCAGATGAGTCTCTTGTTAATAATGTCTCGTATCCTTGTTCCTCTCTGCCGGACCTGATGGACTTACTAAACTTTCTTTTATGGTGTGCTTAGTAATATAGAAGGTTAATTTTTCTAAAAGTGTGGCCCTCAATATCACCTTAAATTCTTCAGGTTGTAATTGCGTTATCAAAAGCACAGTTTCCCTTCACAGATGGGTAACGACACCTACACTAACCTGTGGTACAGATTCCCTAGTTGCCCTGCATCAAAACCTTTGATCTAATTTTTAACCCCCTTATTGACTCCCGGATTAAGGAGACTGCTAAAGTGGAAAGGAAAGATTTCTCTTGGAACACGGGAGATAAATATCATTAAAGTGAATAAATTGCCCAACTCCTTTAACACTATTCCAGACGATTTCCCGATTAAGCTGCCCAATTCCGTCTTTCAGGATGTGAATAACACTTGTTGAGCGGCAGTTTGTTTGGGCTAACAAGAAACTCGAGAATAGCTGGATGTCTTGACTAGGAAAAGGCAACGAATGGGCGGTTGGGCTCTTCCAATTTCGAAGACAATTATATGCTACGAATGCTGCCAGTAGTCATAGAAATTGGTTTCATTCCCGCTTCTCAAAACGTGGGATTCAATTGGAGGAACGTTTACGTGTGGGAGAAGGCGTTCCTCCTTGCCTTGGCCTACTTCCCTAACTTGGGCTGATCTAGATTAACTTAGCGCTCCCTTGGTCACGCAGGTCTAGCTTCTATCCGTCGCGGCATTCTCCCGATTTTTTGGTAGGCAATGTAATCTCTATTCTCCCTGGAGGGCCCCTTGATATTCCTATTAAGGGTTACCCTGAATCCTTTATTTCCCCTCAACACTGCCTTTTTGAATATGAAGGCCGGTGAGGGAAAACCCTTTTTCTGGAGATTTTATTGTCGTTCTGCACTTTAAATCATTTGAGGGAGAGTGACATCCGCCCCACACCGGACCCCGAATACTGGTTGCAGTACTTGCAACTTAAACACTATTTTGAGGCTAATAAAATTAACGTCATCTTCTTCGTAGCCCCACCAGTATTTTGAAACATTGTTATCCAACGGGCAGGCAGCCGAGGACATTGTTATCTCCAATACTTTCTAATATGATACTGGATACACGTTCTAACAACCGTCCGTCATTTCAGCAAAATTGGGAACAGTGAGTTTTGGACAAGCAATTTTTCATGAGGAGGAATGGTTGAAAGTCCTGTGTTCTATCGCAGAAGGCCTCGGTACCATTGTAGAAATACAAGAACTTAATTATAAATACTGTCACCGTTATGGTATAAGAGTTCCCTACAAGCTTTTACACTCGATTTATCCGACTGGTTCCTGATATCTGCTGGAGATGTTGAAAAAGAGACGGGTACCATGATGAATATCTGTGGGGGTTGCGAAACACCATATTTTTTTTCTTCAAGAGCCATTCTGGGAAAAAGTAATTGAAACTTATTCGGAATCATTACTGGTATAAACATTTCACATGCCAAACTTCGCCTGCAGAATCCCTTTTGCTTTCATGCTACCTTTAAGCTGAATCCTGAAAACAGGGAGCTTTGATAATATTCCTATTGCCAGCTGCCCAAATCACTGATCCCCAGGAAATGAAGCGTTCAAGGCTTACCACCACTTTGCGCTGAGTAGTTCAAAGAGTATCTTCCTATTTACAACGCATAGGAGGAGATTAGAGCCGATTCTACTCACGACCATTAGATCAATATTGAGGGAACTTTGGGAGAGTGACGGTCCTTATTACTGATTCCCAAGGTTTTTCCAGACTGCTGCCCCCTTGGAAAAAAAAAAGTCCCTAGAGCTCTTCTCCCCCCCACCCCTTTTTTTTCTTTTTTTTTTTTTTTTTTTTCTCTCCTCCAGTTCTCCTACTGGCATTGTCTTGCTGTTTGTCACTTTGGTAAATGACTGTTCTCAAAGGGTTTGACACATAACTACTTTGGTTTTCATATAATAAACAAGAGGATTGGCATGCTCGATAGTCCTCAGCCCAGTTGGTTATGGTTTTGATTAAACATTTATTTTTTTTTTTCACTTTTCCACATGCAGTATACCTAAATATGTACGTCAACAGTAGATTTTTCCTATCGATCAAATATGGAGTTTTTCCTTTCCAAAATTTCCAGAATGCTTATGTCAGTATTGTGAATAAGTAATCGAACACATGTCAATGGCCATACGCGTTTAACCTTCCCAATATTGAATCTTTTCCCCCTTTTTTTTCGTTGAGTTGCTGATTGTCATTATGTGCCCTGATGGGATATTTACCTATTTTTGCTCTATATTACTGTTGTAAACTCTACATATGTTGTTTTAATAAAGTGGCTTTTTGAAAAAAGAAAAAAAAAAAAAAAAAAAGTGAATGGGGCCGGCCCCCCTGCACTTTAGAAGTACGCGCTGACCAGCACGTACTTCTAAAGACACCGCGGTAATTGACAATGCGCGTACAGAACACAGCCGCTAAACGTCATGACAGAACTATACCCATAAAAGGGGTATGTTCAACAAAAACGGCGTTTGGATCCAAATTTGTGGATCCTTTCTTTAAGACGCTTGTTTTGGATCATATTTTTCAGACCCTAAACGGCAACCCAAACACTCATCTAACAATGCGTGCAGTGTGACTTACAATTGTCATCCAAGATCGCCCGAGGCGTGTTTACATATCGCGTCATAATTCTATGCGTTCTTTCGGAACCATTCAAGAATTGTCATGTCAATTCTCTTGATTCAATTGATTCCATGCAGACACGCCCTATTTAAAAACTAAAGGGGGTGCATTCCTGGTGCAGCAAAACGCAGCCAGCCAAACACAAACCTGCGTGGTTAGAATATGTTATTGATTGCGATTTACACAGTGCTTATTGATGTGTTTTTTGGATCCAAAACTGATCCAACGCGCCGTGTGAACGTACCCTAATAGACCGAAGGAAACTTTTAGGTGGATGTTAATAAACTGACACATCATTACCTAAGGGAGTGTCAGAATATTCCTTTATTAATATTCAGCTGGCATCCTAGCGCCAATACCTGCTCTTTTTGGTTCACCACATTGGTTTTTAATAGAGAGAATGTATCATGATTATTTTTTATAACAAAAAAAATACTGAAACGTTTTCTTGTCAAATTTGTTTCTACTTTCTGTACATGATCATAGGGGGAGGGGGCAGCTACTGCTCTATTCACGGCATTAATGGGAACCTGTGATCAGATCTACTGGCTGCATGTTACAGAGCAGGAAGAGCTGAGATGATTGATATATACAGGCTCGGACTGGCCCACAGGGGAATAGGGGAAACCCCCTGTGGTCCCGCTGCGAGCATGGTAGAACCGGAGTTTATTTTAACACTGACAATATAAAGTCCTCAAGAAGGCAAAAAAGTAACTAAAAAGAGAGGCAAAAAGCAAAAGATGCAGAGTACATAGGAGACATGTACATCATTTACAGTAGCTGTAGAGAATGGACCCTCTAAAATACTCCTCTATCCACCGGTGGGCGATCCAAGAAACAGCTCAACTGGTGGGCCTCAACAGTCAACTGCACCTGTGGCCTATGCCACCCCAGTCCGACACACGAGGATATATATTCTGTAACAGAAAGTTCAGTAGAACTTAAAGGGGTTTAGTCTCACTACACGTGATTGCTTTTTCAGTTAAAAAGCGTACAAAAACACAAGTCATTTTCACGAGCGCAATATATTGCAATTAAACAGTGTCCTCCCTATTCCTAGATATCCCCTCTTTGTATGGGCTGCATCAGCTACTCGGTAGCTACAGACTGTAAGATTTCTCTGATAGGCTGTCAGCACTGGTTGCCTATAGCTACAGAACCTCGCTTACTACTGCAGCCTAGCGGAAGCCAGTAAACACATCCCTGAATTCAAAGTGAAACCAAGAAAACAGGACTGAAGTAAGACTAATCAATGTAGTGAGACAACCCCTTAAAGAGTTTATTTATTTAAATTTCTGCTTATTGTGGGTTAAGGAGTCCAGTGGGCGGTGTTATCAGTGATCAGATACTGCAGGTTGCAAATGACAAACACAGCATCAAGAAGCCTATGTAGCGTAAGCCCGTGTTTCTACTTTTTACTTGTATGTATGCAGTGAGCTCTTCTTCCTGTAGTATAGTAAAAAATAAATGTGTATAATGAGGGGGAAGTATTTGGTGGGCCAGTAAGAGGAAGAACACAGGGAGAATGAGAGACTGTGTAGTGTGGAAAGTCATATCTGAACCAGCAAGCAAAGCTTTACAGCCATGAACTCATGTAATAAGTTATAATGTATATAGGTTATTGTATATAGCTTTTACTGCCAGATTGTAATGGTCCAACATTTACCAACAATAAAGGCGTTCTCCTTCCTGTAGTGGTTAAAAAACCTAAGGACCTGTGTGACGTGATTGTGAGGTCTCCACAGCAATACTAACCACAGCACAGAGGAGGAAGAGGAGCCAAAGCCTTTTATATATAAGAGGGGAGGGGGCTACTGCAATGTTTATCTGTATATACAGCTTTACCTTCAAGGCAAGGCACCTTAGATACCGTAAAATGTGCCTATATAGATATCCTACTAGTTTTTGATCTCACCACAAACCAACACTATATGGGTATACTGTGTAATGCGCACGGCGTGCTATCTATCTATCAACACTATCCAACATATATAGATTAATATATAATATATATATATATATATATATATTACACACTCACACATGTGAAGGCACAGTTTATGTCAGCTGCAGTGTTTTATCTTGTTATTTTAAATGATAGTTAGGGTGACATGCTGGAACTTGTGGTTCCACAGCAGCTGTCTCATACAGAACTACATGTCCCAGCATGCAGATTTTGCACCCATATAGTAAGGACAGGTACTCTTTTTTTTTTTTTTTCTACTCACAGATTATGACTCTGTTGTACAGACATCTATATGTGGGTTAAAAATACAAATCCTTCCCCCATTGTTAAATGCCTGAGACTGTCCAATTAGTTTAATGGTATGGATGTAAACTGTACAATGGCAATACTGTGATATTTCGACCAGGGTTGGCCGCCTTCTGGTCATAGCCCTGGCTCTTCCACGCTCTGTTGGCAGCAGTACATGCTATACACTGCAGCCACTTGCACATGTGCCACCAGACTCTTCCTCCTCCAGATGTGACCAGAAGACAGCCAACTCAGGTTGGACATCATACGTATGTTAATCTACATCTGTGCAGTAAATAAATAATTTACATTTAATGAATTCAAGACAAGGCGTGCTGTGGATTTACTGAAGCCTTATTATACTAGAGTGAAAATCCTCCCATGAGCCCCTCACAGATTCACATAACAAAATCTTGTTTGTAACCCGGGGACTGCCTGTTATTATTACTAAAAAAAAATCTAATGTAAAAATTGCATAAACAAAGCCTTAAAGGGGTTGTCTCACTACAATGACAATAGCTTTCAACAATGTAGGGAACTACTTAAATTAAGAAGTTTTCCAAAACATGCTCTGTTTCATACTTTTTTTTTGTTAAGGGCTTTAAAGGGGTTGTCCCTCATACAATGATTGCTTTTCATGTTAAAGATCTTGGCAAAAACAAGTCCCTACCAATACTTTGCATTATGGTGGCCATTACAGTGTCCCCTACCATTCTAGATATTCCCTTCTTGTAGGGCTGCATCAGCCTCACAGGTCCGCTATAGAGCTACAGATCTCTGTCAAGTCACTCATTGAAGACTGCCAGCACGCCATGGTTGCTATAGCAACAGACCTTTCATCTCCATCCAGATAGGCTGCCAGCACTGGTGTGCTATATCTATCAGACCTGTTCAATCTCTCCTGATAGGCTGCCAGCACTGGTTGCTATAGTTTAATTCATGTTTCCAATAAATACAAAACAGATCGGCTCAAAATGTTTGTAAATTTAAAATGTAGCGCTCAGGATTTTAGGACACTGAGAATATGTTTGTCCCCTTTTACGTTTGCACATTGACTATTGATGGAGCAGGAGATTGCGTGATGTGCCAGTACAACTCTGTTGTGCGACGCTGGGGACACTGTGCAGTCACGGTTCTCCGTGGTGCATTAGACCCTCAATATAATCTGCTCTTGTCTGGGTCTGACAACTCAAACTTTGCAGAGCTCAGCAACAAATGAATGAGAAAAACGAAAACACCAACATCTAAAAAGTGAGGGAATGTCTCCTACAATGGGACACATATTGCCTGGGGCACGTTACTGCGTGACCTGGGCTTACACCATCTCTTCTCTCCACAGTAATGTGCTGGGAAAGGTTAGCGCGTGCGTCTCCCCCATTTGCGCAAATTACATGGGAACGGGTAAGAAAAGACATAAGCCCATCAAGTTCAAACAAGGGTGGGGAGAGGATGAGGGGTAGAGGGAATCTTAAAGCTTTGTTTCCCCTCCACTGATGAAGACTTTGGAGCCCAAAGAAAGAACCAGGCCCATAACCAACCGGACGGATGCCCGGTCCAGGCTGCCTCAGCATCGGTCCAGAGCGGCCACTGAGGGCCTGGTGATTACCTCCGGGGGGTGGGTGCGTGTGTGTCTACCTAATTATTGGGGAACAGCCATGTCTACCTGCCTAATTACTGCGGGCGGCTCGGTCTACTTGCCTAATTATCTGGCATTAACTGGGAGGGGGACGGCCCTGCTAGCCAGCCAATTTCTGGTGAAGAGGCCCTGTCTACCTGCATAATTACTGGATTACTGGGGGGGGACGGCCCTGTCTACCAGCCAAATTACGGGAGGGGACCTATATACCTATCTACTGTAGGAGTCCTACATACTTACCTACATACTAGGGACAATGTATAGTCTACCTAATGGTCCCTAATTTAGTTTAACTGCCACTTATGCTGACCTTTTTTACATTGTATAATTTTTCTAGGTAACTGTACCTAAAAGGAGCACTATCAATTTGAACCCACTATATGGGGTGTGTACCTGCCTACTGGTTGCACAAATGTTGGCCCTATAATTGGCTGGTGGCACGTTCAATACGAATCACAAATTAAACAACCACAACAAAAAAACACAAAAATAAAACAAGAAAAACGACAAACAAACAACCAAAAAAACAAAACCAACACACCAAAACAGAACAAAACAATCACACAACAACAAAGACAAGAAAAAAACAACAAAAAAAAACAGAACAACCAACCTTCAACAAAAAAAAACAAAAAAAAACCAAAAAGCCAACCATAAAACCACAAAAAAAAAACCAAAAAACAACAATCAAAAAATTACAAAACAAAAAAACAAAACTCACAAAACAAAAAAAAAAAACAAGAACAACAACAAAACAAAAAAGACACAAAGACAAAAAAAAACTTCAAAAAAAAAAACACCACACAAACAGACCAAAAAGAAACAAAAAACAGACGCGTCAACACGCAAACACACGAACAACAACAAAAAATTCAGACAGGACACAACCAAAACAAAAACAACAACAAAAACAAAAAAAAAAAAAAAAACAACAAAAAAAATCACAAAAAAAACACAAAAATAACAAAAACAAAAAAAAAAAAACACACAGAGAAAAACGTCAAGAATATACAAACAAACAAAAAGACAAAAACAAAGAAGACAAAAACAAAAAAAACAGCAAACAAAACGTTCAAAGAAGAAAATACAAAAACCACAAAACAAAAAAAAACAAAAAAAAAACACAAAAAACAACAAAAAAACAAAAATCATAATAAAAACAAAAACAAAAAGAACAAAAAAAAAACATCAACAAAACAAATATATAAAAAAAAACATCAACACAAACAGGGGCTCAAATAACAAAAAACACATAAACAAATCAATACACAACCAGACAACACTCCCAGTAACACAAAAACACAAAACAAACAAACACAAGAAACAATAAACAGACTCAATTCAAAACTCAAAAAAAACCCCACCAACTCAAAAAGAAACCCACAAAAAAAGAAAAAAAAAAAAAACAAAAGAAAAAAATACACCAACAAAACCCAGAAAAGATAGTCAAAACAACAGAAAGTCTACGGCAACAAAAAAAAAAAAAACAACAACATGAACAACATATCAAAAAACCAAAAAAAAAAAACAACATCAAAACATCAAAACAACACAAAAAAAAAAAAACAAATAAACAAAAACAAAAACCACCAGAAAAAAACCAAAATAACAATAAATAAGCTAAAATAAAAACACCAACAAACAAAAGAAAAACAACAACAAAACCAATCCAAAAAAATACAAAAAAATACCCCCACACAGAAAAAAAAAAAAAACAAAACCAACCACAAAACACAACAAAAAAAAAACACAAACAAACACAAAAAAACAAACAAATACACACAAAAAACCAAAAACAATCAATCACGAACAATTAACACAAAACCAAAAAAAAAAAAACTCAACAAAAAAAAAACAGACTAATAAAACTCCAACAACACACAAACATAAAACCAAAACAAAAAAACAAAAAACAAAAATTCAAAAAAATCAAAAAAAACACAATAACTGTTTGTGGTACAATACTGTGTTGGGCACCAAAGGGGGCTCTATTACTATTTGAAGTGCTATGGATGGGGAGCTTGTACAAGGTGTAATGATCGGGAAGTGGCTGGAAAAGTGAAGGATCCTAAGATGTTTGTGTGGTAAATTCTACAGGGACGAGGAGTGGCCAGGAGAATAAGTCATTGCATTATGGCCCGAAAGGAGATAAAAAGGGAAGAGGACAACTCATCAGAGAAGAGAACAACTCATCAGAGAAGACGTCATGGAGTTTTAGGCCGGATGGAGATGAAAAGGAGATCTCCCATCAGAGATGATGTTTCCTGTGAGTCCATGATGTTATTTTACTTCTGTATTGGATCAGTGCTGTAGTCACTGTCATGTGATTGTGACCTGGCCTGATATCTGAACACTATGTGGTCTCCATATGTTGGTTTTGTAGGTTATATCAGTGCTTATACAGTGGTCAGTGTAAATTATCTACTGATTTGTAAAAGTGATGACACACCTGTCCATTGACTACATGTTATTAGTAGCGTTTCTATGCGCCAATTTTCTTTCTTGCTTGTGGTTATAGTGTTGTTTATTTTAGAAAGTAGCGAGGTGAGTAACCAAGGGAAATTTGGTAAGTGGATATTGTAAGTGGGCTGGTCGGATTTTATTCCCAGTCTGGCCCTGGCAAGAACCAATCTGCCCTAAAGAAAGATTTCATTCCTGATCTCAAAATTGCTATCAGACTGGATCTACATTCTAATAGACCTCTCACATGGCTACAAAATATTATATCCCCATGAATTTACATTCCATTTTTAGTTTACCCCCTGACCGTATATAGAGGTATTGACCCAATATAAAAACAATACAGAGAATTTTAAAATGATCGCCAGCTATAAACCATAAATAAGTTCAGAGTGCATACATGTACAAAAAAATAGTATTCCACACAGAAAACAGGGAGGCACGACCGAAACGTTAAAGGGAATTGTCTCACTACACAAGATTGCTGCCATTTTATTGTTAAAGATCTTGCAAAAACAATCCACTTATGAATATATGTCCATTAACACGTGTCCTACCCTATCCCTAGATATCCCCCTCTTGTAATGGGCTGCATCAGCTCCTTCAGGTCGCTAATCGCTACAGAACTGTTCAATCTCTCATGATAGGCTCACGCCAGCGCTGGTTGCTATAGCTACAGACCTTGGCTTCTACTGCAGCCATAGTGGAAGCCAGTAAACACGCCCCACGAGATTATCAAAATGAAACCAAGAAAACAGACAGAGCGAACACATAAATCAATGTAGTGAGACAACCCCTTTAATGAGCAAAGTCACAAACCCTTTTAAGCAGTTGATTACAAACCTCTGTTCCACCAGCCTATATACCATTGAGATGTTCCCACAATAGATTTTGATGGCATATCACTGGGATAGGTCCCACACCTATCTCAGGAACGGGCCCCAAAAGTGTCGGCTCAGAATGGAGAGTTGGTTGCACACCACTCTCTATTCTGTTCTATGGGAGTGCCACGTACAGTTGAACACATCGTTCACTTGTACCGTGAACTTCCGTAGAACAGAATAAATAGGTAGTTAGTGCTCCACCGATGACACCTATTCGATGTGCCATGAGGGTCAATGATGTGAACACCCCTTTAAATAAAATGTATACAGCAAAAATGATGGGCACCACTAATAGCTACAAATATGTACAATACACATACAACAAGAAAAAAAAACAGGTGTCCAAAATTGGTGTGAGCTATAATAATGTAATCTTTATGAAATGAAAAGGAAACCAAAGTTAAACATTTCTTGATAGCATCCCAAAAGTGATCCATAAATAACATGATTAGAAGTACAACCAGAATAAGGACCTGTAAGCAGAAGTCCTCAACCCCAAAGACTGTAATAGGTCCAACGAAACTATGGGATTCACAACTCGTATAAAGGTGCAAACGTATAAACAAACCAACAATGAGCAGGATGAATATGCCTAATATCTACATGCCCATAGGATCGGTGATAAGAGTCCCAGGTCTCTCGTGAACGGTTTATTCCAAGTATATGAAATAATTGTTAGGGCAGATATAGGGCATATTCATCCTGCTCATCGTTGGGTTTGTTTATACATTTGCACCTTTGAATTCCAAGGTTCTGTAGTATTGGACCTATTAGGGCCTGTCCCCACGGCACAGGTTTTCAATTGGATTTACAGATGGTTTACGGATCTGAAAGCCGTCTGTAAACCGACTGTGAACATTTTTACAGTGATTTAAATAAAAAAATCTATTCAACAGTCCACACTGCACAGATTTTCTGCCGGACGGTTTTTGACACCTCCGGCGTTCCTAAAAACTTAGGACATGTTCATTCTACCGCCTGGTTTTTTGGGCAGAACATGAACATTTTGGTGTGTAGGAGGACGGCTTGAATCCAAACACCGCGGACAAAAGCTGTCCCAAAAAAAGACAAGATACCACTTGGAAAATCCGACCGGTATTTTGTCTTTGCCATGGGAACGCACCCTTACAGTTTTGTGGGGGAGGACTTCCGATTACAGGTCCTTATTCTGGTTGTACCTTTAATCATGATATGTATTGATCCCTATTGGGATGATTGATAAGTGTTATTAACTTTGGTGTCCTTTTATAAAGATCATATTCTTCTAGCTCACACCAATTTTCAGCATCTGTTTCTTTGTCTTGTATATTAAGTAAAATGTGTAACTTTGTCCATTAAAGGGGTTGTCTCACTACACAGATGAGCTTTCAAAAGGTAGGGATCATTAAATGAACACGTTTTCCAAATATATTGGTTCATCTTTTTTTTTTGTTAAGGAGCTACAAATGATTTCATCACCTTCTGTGCTCTCTCTGGTTCCCCAAGTGACCGACCTGTGTACTCATTTTCCCCTGCTGTTTGTTCTGATAGCAGGGAGTGACATAGTCACACAAGTCACCAGCCAGCAGTGTGAGAGCTTGTGTGTTATTTGATCTTTCAGACAATAAACAGTAATTACTCTACTGTTTACATTAGCTCAGAAGCTTCTCTGGACCTCAGAGAAGGTAATTTATTTAATCTAGACCGATAAACAGAGAAGTCTGAATACACAGAGCTCATATGCTTATTACAGACAGCTTGATCAGGAAGTGACAGAGCAAAGCAGCATTATTTCATTCATGCATCCTATGAAATTATGAGGTAAGACAACCCCTTTAACTCTTGGGCACGCACACTGTTATGTCTCCTTTCTGTTGAGTGCTGATATTTTTTTGCACCTGTACAGCACCTCCGCTTCTTTATGCTTGGGGCACCCATCTACTTTTTCTCTGTATTGTTTTGTGTTAGACTACAAAATGAAGTTATGTTAAGGGGCATTCTCAGTGGTTATACTGCTTGAAGTAGATATAAAAAATAGCTGCAGGTTTCAGGCACAGCATGCCCAAAGTTTCAAAAAAAAACATCCCTACCCTGGGGGTGGGGGCGGGAAAAGCCGAGAGCAGAACCCCTCGTTTTCCCGGTCGTGACCCCTTTTCCCCGTACCGGCTACTTTACCAGGTGTTTTACTCTGTAATGTCAAGGCATTTCAGGGTAAAAACTCCCATTGCTGGGACCTGAAAACCTGCAGCTATTTCTTGTTGCCCATCGGTTGTGGAGCCTGAACCAGGTGACAGGTTCCATTTAAAAGGGGCCCTTCCCAATATCGTCACAGACAAAATTCACTGCCAGCCCAAAATAAAAGGGGGTTAGGGAAACCCACGTTCCCCCAAACCTATTGCTGAGTTTTTGTGGGAGACTATACAGTAAACTACTGGTGGGGGTTGTGAGACCCCCAAATGTTAAGGATTTTGGTATTTTGTCAAAGCAAAAAGGGGACATGCTGCGTTACCACAACAATTTATGGAAAAAACCTGCATTTTAGGAAATCTCTTCACATGCTAAATCCACAGTTGTTGAGGAAATGCTCCACATCCTGAACAAAATCTAAACCAGTTGCTTATAAATACATTTTTGGGACAATACCTTATTCAGCTCCAAAATCCACAGCAGCAATTTTGCAACAAGTCCACATCAAAATGCCGCTTTGAATTTACTTGCAGAAAATGCCGTGGATCTTCTGCTAAAAGAAAATCTGAAAGGTTTTTCTTAAATTTTTTTTACAGGGAAATATTCCCCAAACATAAAATAAATCATGCATTGACTTTCAGTCCTGGGGTTAATGTTTCCTTTAAAGATAAACGGGTTCAGAAATAAGTCATCCTTTGTAAATAAAAAAAACTGAAAAATTTTTCCCTTTTAAAACCCTTTTTTTTATAAATGTTCTAAAAATTCTGCTTGCTCCCCTTTCCCGGGGAAACCCTTTTCATTGGTTTACTTTTATTGATGAAAAATTTGCCCTCGTAAAGTGTTAAACCCACGGGCGGCATGGCAGAACTCGGATAGCGGTATAGTAATAATTTTTGGTTAAAGGGGCCTTCTGGGAAAATTGAGTTTTTCATTTTGTGCTTTTTGCTGGGACCCCCATAAACCCTCGGGTTTTTATGACTGTTTCAGTGTCTTTGCAACGCCACCACAACTGAAATTTAAGCATTGCACTAAAAAAAGAAATTAATAAACCCACTGATTTTAATGTAAAGTTTGGCCCCAAAATCCCTCCAGAGAGACAGAACCCCAAAATCTTTTTTTGTTTTCCCCCCCTTTTTATTTAAAGGGGTTTTCCCCCAATTAAGGGTTTGCGGGGGGATCCTCCAAAATGGGTATTTATTAAATTTTCTAAATATAGGCCCTTTTAAAAAAAAAGTGAACCCTTTTTGAGAGTTATACCTGACTAAGATGCCCTTAGTTTCCTGACATTTTTTTTTTACATGAGACAAACCCAGGGGGCTGATCTGGCAGTGCTTGCATTGTTTGAACTTTTATTTTTTTGGGCAGGGAACCTGAATGTGTTTTTGGAAGGGACTGGGTAAAAAAGTTTCCGTTTTCTTATTTATAGAAAACCCACGGTTGGTAGGGTTAGGATTTTTTTTTTTTTGGTAAAAATTTTTGGAAAAAAGGATGCTCCCCTCCGCCCCCATGCCTCCCCCCCTTGTTTCTTTTGTGAACAAATTTAAAAACCCATATTCTCCCCCGGAGCAGAAAAGGGAGGGAAAAAAAAAAAAACGCATATATTTTGGGCACAATACATTTAAACCCTTGGGGAAAAAAAGCCAAAAAGTTTTTTAATTTCAATACGAGACTGAAAAACGGGAAATTGTCCCTTGGGAGATTTTTGGGGTGAAATGACATCACAGAGGAGGGAAACTTTTTTTTTTAAACAAAGAAAACAAAACCCCACTTTTTTTCAACCCCCAAGGGGGAAGTATCACCCTGTTAGGTGGGGAACTTCCCTTTTTGGGCCCAAAACCCCTTTAAAAAAAAGGGGGTTTTTCCCCCCCCTAAATTTTGGGGCTTTTGATAGAATACCCATAAAAAAAAAGTTTTGGGTTTAGTATTTGTAAAAAAAATGTGTTTTGTAAGTGTTTTCAATTCACACCATTATTAAATAAAACCACAAATTTTTTTTGAAGGTTTAATAAAATCACATCACTTGTAAAAAGGAGGGGGGCAAAGTCCCCCCCCCCTTTTTTTGCTTTTGGTCAAACGGGGTTTGCCCTTAGTATAGCAGAAACTAAGCTTTAGTGCAAAAGCCATTATACTAATTCCAATAAACATATATAATGTGATCAATTTTAATGTTTAAAATATACTTTTACGTCATGATATATTCTGGATTGTCACCTGGCACTTCCGGTTTTGGGATCAAAGTGTTTGCTCCCAGTAAGCAAGCATGCGTTCCATTCCTCGTAGTTGGTGCCACACACCATCCAGGCGAGTTTAATGCTAATTTACTTGTTTTGTGTCCTATTTCATTTTCTATATAAGTGTATGCACTAAGCTTAGTCTTCTGCTATGACTAAGGGCACCCAGTTTGTCCGAAACGCATCAGCAGGACTTATCCCTCTCTTAAAAAGTATGTGATTTTTTTTCCCGCCTCCAATTAAAAAATCGTGGTTTAATTTCCCCTAATGCCGTGTGAAAACCCAGTTTCCAAACCAAAACAGTTTTTTTTCAACTGATTCCTTGTTTGCGCTTCTTGGAGTGAGGTATGTGCACCGTCTTATTGGCAACCCTTTTTTTATTTCAAAAAGGAACCCGCTGGCTAGATGTTCTTCTTTTTACACTTAGAGAGGGAAAACCACTGTGCCCGAAAACATCAGTAAAAACGGAGAGGTGCTTGGGTACTGCATTCTCTTCTATGGGAGTTCTGAGGGACAGCCAAAAAAACCCCCGCTCACCTGTACTCGGGAAAGCGAATTTCTCAATGAAATGGATCCCCCTTTAAAAAGGATGTTTTTGTGGGCCCATTCCCCAAGGGAAAGGGGCCAGTCCCATAGATTGGACCTCTCCACCCCCCTTTGATAAATATCCTATGCCAAACCCTCCAAATTTATGGTGGGAACACCCTTTAATGGTAAAAACTCCCACTGCTGGGACCTGAAAACCTGCAGCTTTTTTCTTGTTTCCCCCTCGGTCGGGAGGGTTAACCAAATGACGGGCCATTTTTAAATGGGGCCCCCCCCCCTTTCCCCAAAATTTGGGCAAAGAAATTCTGACTTGGTGCGCCCAAGCACTAAGGGGTTTTGGAAAACCCAATGTTTTACAGATCTATTGCCCATTTAGTGGGGGGACCCTATTAAAATCCTAAATTTCCCAGCAGGTTTTTTTAAAAAGGGTCTTTAGAAACCACCCCGAGTGCTTTTATTGTGGATTTTTAAAAAAATTTGGGGGCAAAAAAAACAACAACAAAATGGTAATCAAAGGGTGGGAAAATTGACTTTAGATGCAAAAAAAACCATTTTAAGGGAGTTTTCTGGTATTAGAAAAAAAAAATACAGTAAAAAAAAAAATATACCAAAAAAAATCAAAAAAATTTAAAGGGGTCCCTTATAGTAACCCGAAAAAAAAGGGCCCGTTATGGCCATGGGGCCATGTGCAGTTTTTGCAACTAAAAACCCCCATTTTATTAAAAAATAAAAACGACCTTTTTCCCCTTTCCCGAAAACCCTGAAAATTCACCCTGGGGAAATGGATGTTCAATTACTAAACCCCCATTAAAAAAAACAACGGGCCCCCTCGGGGGGACACAAATGAACACTACGACAAAAGAGGAGGGAGACGGATTAAAAAGGGGGTTTATTTTTCGTGGATGATATGTCCACATTTATTTCATCTTCCATGTGCATAGAAAATGGCAGTGAGTCTTATGAAAGAGCAGGGAATGGACAAAACGTAGAGATAATCTGCTATTCTTAGATGAGTCTATGTGTAAAAATGTTAGCGTTTAATATAGTGATTTACATCTCTGGATTTTCAGTGATTCCAAACGATACACTGCAATACAAATGATGGCACCCGCGACTGCTAATGCATTGCTGTATTTACATCGGTGAGAGAAAAATTTACAAGACAAGATAGCATACAAGGTCGACATTGAGTAACAGTAAAACCAAGAAGCATTCATCGGATCCATATTTCTGTACAAACTAATTGGAACGAGACTTTATTCACATTTAAAAAAAATATCAAGATTTGATTTGACCATAGACATTTCCCCCAAAAATCTTTTTGTTTCATCAATCGCATACCTTCCCTCACATAGCCAGCACCATCACCAAACTACAGAACTACAAGCAGCAAGAGCTACAACCAAAACAGGAAAATAAAAAAGTAAAAAAGAAAAAAAAAAAATAGAAAAAACAAAAAACACCCTTCTTGCTTCATTTCCTCTTGTCCAGACTAAACCTTCGGAAATAAAATTACCACGTCCACCATGGTCCTTCTTTTTTTTATTTCACTTTCTTTATCCAACCGTAAAAAAAACAGCAAATAAGGCCATTCAAAAAAATCAAGTCAAGCATGATTACTAGTACGGAGTCCATTGGGCGACCTCCGTGGTCTTACACCCAGGAGTCTGGGGACCCCGGGTACTGTTCTGATCTATAGGAAGGTCTCCGGGTGGAGTAAAAGTCAACATAGTTTGTGGTTGATTTGAGTCCGTATTGTGCGTTCTGATCGGTCGTCGACGTGAACTGAACGCGCTCGTCAAAATACGGGTCTTCGTAGCTGTGTGGAGACTGCAAATACAACCGGTAGGAGTCGTAGTTTTTCCTATTTGAATCTTCTGGGCTGTAATACAGCTGTTGAGGCTGCTGGAAATGAGAAAGAAAATCAAATTGTTAGTTTTCATCTCTATGAGAGTGTTTTTCTAGGCTTCCTATGCTCAATACCAATACTGTACTGATTACTTTATAGGATGGATCTCTATAAAGCTGCAGAGTCCTTTCCTGTAAAAGTTATTTAACAGAATTGATGTAGTTCTTAAAGGGGTCTTCCAGTAACCTACATCAATGGTCTATTACCCCCAGCAATGGCGGTAGTGTTTGTTAGGGCACTGGGACTCTGTGACTATTATATGATAGAAAGAATGCAGCTTCAGTGCACAATATCCTGCACAGATCTGGGTTTTATGCAACTAGGATTCATAGGGCCCTATAACAAATTAAATCCTACAAGGGTAGATAAACATGACCCAACAACACCAGTAAAACAATAGTAGTCAAGATAAAGACACATTAGCTCAATGGACAAGACTATTAAAACTTAACTTTTACTAGTAAATCTAAAAAAGTAATTCAAGTATAATGCACAACACCAATTACAGTATATTTGACACAAGGTATGTATATGATAGGATTCAAATGATTGTATAGTGGTTATAATTACTCTCCCTACTGTATACAACCCTTTTATCATGAATCGCTGTTAATATGAGGTCATCGTCCCAACAAGGACGGCCCCATCTGGAACCTAGAGCTATTCTACCCCTAATATGCCCTAATGGCCCTATAACAAAATAAGATTCCCCCCACCTAATAAAACAGCAGCATTAGTAGCAATACTTAAAGGGGTTGTCTCATCTCAAAGTTTCATTCATTGCATGAATGAAATAATGCTGCTTTGCTCTGTCACTTCCTGGTCAAGCTGTCTGTAATTAGCATATGAGCTCTGTGTATTCAGACTTCTCTGTTTATTAGTCTAGATTAAATAAATTACCTTCTTTGAGGTCCAGAGAAGCTTCTGAGCTAATGTAAACAGTAGAGTAATTACGGTCTTTTGTCTGAAAGATCAGATAACACACAAGCTCTCACTCAGGGCCAGTGACCTGTGTGATGACGTCACTTCCTGCTATCAGATACAACAAACAGCAGGGGAGAAGGAGTACACAGGTCGGTCACTTGGGAAACTAGAAAGCCCTCAGAAGGTGATAAAATCATTTGTCGCTCCTTAACAAAAAAAGATGAACAAAGCAATATATATGGAAAATGTCTTCATTTAGTGTTCCCTACATTTTGAAAGCTATTCTTTGTAGTGAGACAAACCCTCTAAAGGTAGAAATAAAACCTCTGCCTGTCATACCAGGTGCACCTGCCCGCTATCTTTATGGGGGGGGGGGGGGGGGGAGGAGGGGTCACTCTAAAATTTTCATTTTAACAAGTCCTTGCTATGGTTTGGATGAAACGCGTATGGATTTCTGCACAGGGTGAGCAATAGGGCTAGATGAGAGTCACATTTTGTGGGGTCGCCCTTTTCGGGGCGCGTGCTCTGCGAAGGGAGAGTTTTGTTGTTGAGGGCTTTGTAAGGTAAGTTATTTTACCCCCTTTTTTACCGGTTTTGGGGGATTATGTCTTTATCCCTTTATTTTGGAACCACATGAATACAAGAGAAGAGAACCCTTTTGGGATCTTTGGAGCTCTGTATGTGTCTTGTGACCCCTTTTGTGCTTATATGCAGTATTTGGTCTGTTTGGAGTACACTTTTTTGATGATTTGGTCCTTATTTCTCAGCATAATATATTAAAGGTTAAGTGTTATATGTATAAGGTCACTCATCTGTGGCAGTGATTTACCTTAGGGTATGTTCATGCGGCGTGTTGAGTCCATGTTTACATACGCTTTTAGATGCATTTGGATCCGTCTGTTGGACACCAACTGCACCCGAACACGCATCTAGCAATGAGCAATGTGATTTACATTGCTTTTACTATGAAACATGCAGCAGCGTTCACACGGGTGATCACCGATGCGTCTCATTGCGTCTTTCGGATCCGTTCCAAGAATTGACATGTCAATTCTTGGCCCAAAAGATGCAGCAGGAGCCCTATAATAAACTATAGGGTGCGATCCTGCTGCATCCAACACGCAGATTTTCTAATCCAACATGGATCCAAAAACTCAGTGTGAACAAGCCCGCAGTGTTCTTTATGAGTTTCTGTATTTTTGAACATTATTGGCAGTGATTTTTATAAATAATACCGCCATGTATCAGAGAACCTACAACGCAGTGTCACATGGTAGAAAGCAACCAATTTTTTGGTCCCTACACAAAAGACATCATTTTCTTGCATCTGAGTAGGGTCCCATAGTGGCTACTACAGCTATAACTGCACCCAGAATAGGATACCAAGTCGTTTTAGAACATGACAGCAAGTTCCTGCAATGGCCACTAGATGGGGCTATGAATAGCTATGTGGCGGCTGACAGTGGCAGAGAGAAGACGGATATTTGCTGAATATTTCTTACAGCTTATAAGCACAATCCATAAGGATATTGATTCATCATTTCACAAAGCTGATTCCCAGAACAAGAGCGAGCCAAGCCTTGTATTATCTATTAGATGCCGGCTCCCAGGGCCCGTCAGACGCCTAAGGCTTTGGATTTTGCATGTTTTTGCCCATTTTTATGGCAGTTTGCTAGAGTAATAGAAGCAGGAACATGCCGATTTGGGAACGCTCATTACAGTTCAATTATCCAACTTAAACAAAAAGAACTTTGACTTTTTGAATCATGAAATTGACAGCGGCAAAACGCAGCAGCAGATATTAGACATGATGATTGCTCCAGATTGCAAGGAAAACAGAAAAGCAATCTTCACTCTACAAATTCAATTTACTTTACACTGATCTGCTGACATCATGTACAGAGGGGACTCGTCCACGCACCCCGACTACTGCTGTATAGGAGGGTACAGTGTTGTTAAAAGAGGGCGTTTGCTTTAAACAATGTGTCTTCCCCCCTCCTTCAAAAAATTAAATTCAAATAATTTGCTTGGTGGAACTGATGGGAGCTAAATGATTCAGGGAACTTGACAGTAAATACTCAACTCCCTTGCAACACCCTACAGGGAAGGTGACGCGTGACATGGGTGCTTACGACATAGCGGAGACACACTGCAGCAAATCCAAACCCAAATCTTGGTGTGGAGCATTTGCTGGGAGACTGGGAGAGAAAAGTAATTGCGAGTTCTGGGACAACAACCTGCACACAAAATCCACATTAAATCTGCAATAAAACTCGCAACACACATTTTATTGCAAAATTTTTCTTCCCTTCTTAAAGGGCTTGTCTCACTGCATCGATGTGTCTCATTTCAGTACTGTTTTCTTGGTTTCAAATTTTAATTCAGTATTTACGGACTTAACTGGCTTCTACTGGCTGCTGCAGTAAATTGAGTTTGTGGGGGACCCCAAGGTTGTAGGCTATAGCAACCAGTGCTGACAGCCAAATAAAGGGAGGGGATAAAAAACGGGGTTTTTGCCAGGTCTTTTAGCATGCAAACCAGTGCTCGAGCCTATCAGGAAAAGATCAAACAAAGGGCTGTAGCTGTAGAGAAAAAGGGGGGAAACTTTACCGCCCAATTTCAAGATTGGATATCTGGAAAAAGGTTTGGGGAAATTTTTAAAGGGACAATATTGCAAAAATGGGCTTGTTTTTTGGGAAAAATTTTTTTAACCCTAAAAATGCAGCAATCCCGGGAGTTTAGACCAAACCCCCTTTAAGTCAATTTTTAAAAAGGTTTGGTACGAAAAGGGATGGGGTGCAGATTCCCCCAAAATTCACCGGGTTTTGTTTTGAGCTTATTTTTTCCTGTAATGTCCCAAAAAATTAAATTTCTCTTTGGGTCCAAAATTTTTTGGGCATTAAAAAGGGCTGCTGTAAAATATTTTAGCTAAGGAAAAGTCCCCAAGGGAAGATCAACAGGTTGAACCCCCAAAGAACTTGGGCTGGAAAAAACGCCAATTTTAAAGCCCACCTGGGGGCATCCTCTGACCTGCCTTGGGTTTTTAAAGTCCCTTTTGTTCCCTCTTCTCTTATAACTCCTGTGTTGTGCTGTTCCTCGTTAGTTCCCCCTGGAATGTTTGAATGAATCTGTTTAGGTTTGGGCCCCTTTTTCTATTTCAGTTTTTTCATAGGGGTGAGTCCCCGCCCCGTCTGGACCCGTTTAAACCCCTGATTGGGCAAAGGACAGACTGTGCAGGGGGGGCACCTTCCCAAAATTTGGGCACACCTTTTGGCCCGATTCAGTTTACATTTTTTTATGGGGAATAACAGGGAACAGCCCCCCAAAAAAAGGGTTTTTAAGATAAAATTGCTCCAGAAAAGGAAAAAATTTACCCTAGAAACCCCAAGGGATTTGTTAAAACCCGGGGTTTTCCCGAGGTTTTTATATAGGAGAACTTTTCGGTTTTTTGAAAAATTTTAAATGCCCCTTTCCTTTCTGTGAGTGCTTGGGGTTATCCCGTACCCCTTTATGGCAAAAGAATAAAAAATTTTTTTGGGCAGAGGGAGGGGGAAAACCAAAATTTATGGATTTTAACCCCGTTAAAAGTGGGGGAAATTTATTTAGTGTTTCCCCCCGGATCGCATTAAAATCAACAGGGAAAAAGTCAAAAAGTAAATTTTAAAAAAAAAGTTCATGTCCAAAACCCCCACAGTAAATGGCCAAATGCCCCCACTCTGTGTTGACTTTAAGGGGGTGGGTCTCTATAAAGCTGCCGACTCCTTCCTTGTAAGTTATTTGATAGAATTGATGTAGTTTTTAATGGTGTTTTCCGGTAATCTACATCGATGACCTATAATTCCTAGCAATGAGCAAAATGAAGGGGCAGCAGTGCTCCAGCAAGCTAAGGTGGAGGGGGACGCCATCATCCATACACTAGTGCCGGATGCAAGGAGCACAGTAAAACCGAGGGGATTTCTGATCTGATCACTGCGTAGCCCTCCCCTACATGCAAACCCTCCACTGGTAAATCTATGAATGTCCTCCATAGAGGACAAAAGTGGAGTTTGTGGGCACAGTGAATGATTTGGGGGAGGGGTTGTATGGCAATGAGTACCTTTTACATGTGCACTTAAGATATCAGGCGCTATATATAAGTACGTGTTGGGTGTATTCAGTGCACCGTCCAGGTGCATTCTGATTTCTCTGCTGCCCAAATGCCAACTCAGCAAAGCCAGCAAATGATAACTCTCATACATACATGACTTGTTCATCTCACGCAACCTACTCTTCCTTGGTCTGACTGATACCTAGCTGACCCCCACTGACACGGTCTCCCGCCGCACTCTCTTTAGCGGCCTCCAACTTACCCACACTCCTCCGTCCTGGTAACAAGCATGGTGGAGGCCGTCGGCCACCTCCGTCTGACACCTTCTCCTTTGTCCCCGCTCCACCTCTCCCTCCCCCACGCTCGTCTCCTTTGAAGTGCACTCTGTCCGCATCTACGCCCCCTCCGACCTCCAACGTGATGTTGTCTACTCGCCGCCAGGCCCTGCCACTCGCCTTTCTTGAACCACATTCTCTTTTTCTGGCTTCTCCACTTTCTTTCCACGGACATCCCACTATCAATCATGGTAGACTTCAACATCCCAATCGACCCCCACCCCCACTCAGCTCCAACAAACTCTTTCACTCCTGCTCCTCCTTCAACTCTCCCTACGGACCTCAGGAGCCACTCACAAAGATGGACAACACTGGGGACTCATCTTCACCCGACTCTGCCCCCTATTTGACATCTCAACTCTCCACACCCTATAAACTGACCACAACCTGCTTACCTTCACCACAATCTCCTCCACCACCTGCTCCTCCTGTCTCATATCCTCTAGTACGACCCCGCAGGAACTACAAAACCTCAACCCTCACACTCTCTCTGCCTCTCTTACACTCTTATTTTCCCCTATCTCCTCATAACAATGACCTCTCTAGACGCAGCCACCACTTTTCTACAACCTTACATCATCACCTGCCCTTGACTCAGTCGCTCCCCCTCACACACTAACAGAACCCGCAAAATCAACAGACTCAACCCTGGCACACAGACTCTACTCCAAACCTTAGGCGAGCATTCCAGAATTGCTGAACACCGCTTGACTGAAAACTCACTCCTTGATACCTTTGCCACACATAGCTCAACAATCACTGAGATCATACATTCTCTTAAATCTGCACTCTATCCTCAGCCAAAAAAACGATTTCACCACTCTCATATCCTCCCTGTCCACAACCCCAACAATTATTCAAAACTTCAACTCTCTTCTCCGTCCCCACACCTCCTCCCCCATCTCTCTCTTTCATCGCAATGACTTTGCATTCTCACATACCCTCCAGAAGATCAAAAACCTCATCAGAGAAAGCTTCAAGCCCGCAGTCCCACCACCCTTACCTACACACTTCGCAACCTGTCTTCCCCCTAGACTTCTGTCCCCACAGTCACTCATGAAAGCTCGCCTCCTTGCTGCCAAATCCACCATCACTACCTGTAGTCTTGACCCCTGCCAACCATCTCATCCCAACCTGCAGTGCTTCTATCATCCCAGCACTCGCCCATCTCTTCACCTATAATAACCTCTGGCATCTTCCCTTCTGCCTTTAAACATGCTACTATCACTCCATCCTAAAAAAAACAACCCTTGACCCCTCTTCTCTGTCCAACTATCGCCCCACCTCACTTTAGCTATCCTTTTGCTTCCAAAATCCTCTCGAGCCACGTCTATCTTCAGCTGTCCTCCCCATCTCTCCTCCTACTCTCTTCTTGACCCACTACAATTCTGGTTTTCGACCCCACCACTCTACGAAACGCCAAACCAAGGTCAATAAGATCAATAACTGATCTAAACACTCACGCCAGCCAATGATATTCCTCCTCTAGAGCCTGACACCTCTGCCTTTTGACACTGTCGACCATTCCCTCCTGTCTACAAAATCCTCTCTCATCCCTCGCATCACGGACTTGGCGCTCTTCCTGGATCTCCTCGGTACCTCACTGATCGTGTAACTTCCAGCGTACTTCTCCGCTATCTTGCCTCCCCCTCCTCCCCCCGGCCACTTCACTCTGTTTGGTTGTGCCCCCATAGATTCAGTCCTGGCGTCCACCTACTCTTCTTATCTACACCCTTGGCCTCGTCAGCTCATAGCCTCACATGGCTTTCAATTACCACCCTGTATGCTGATGATACCAAACTCTACATCTCTGCCACAGATGTCACTTCTCTACTCTCCCGATCCCTGACTGTGCTGTCCTGTCCTCCATTTCTTCCTCACTTCTTCTCATCACGTCTCCTAAAACTAAATGTTATGAGAAAACAGATCACTCACATCTTTCACTCTATCCAATCTCTCCCTGCCCCTGATACTCTCTCTAATTTACATCAACGGCTCTACAACTTTCACCGGTCCTCTACTAGTCCGCTGTCTTGGGGTAATCCAAGACTCCGCTTTATCTTTTCAAACCACACATCCAAACCCCCACTCTCTGCCTGCCGCCTCCCCGGAAAAAACATCTCTCGCATCCGCTCATTCCTCGGCCTATGTACACTTAAAAAAAGCTGGTCCATGCCCTTGGTCATCTCCCGCTAGGACTACTGCAACATCCTTACTCTGTGGACCTCCCAGCTAGACCCTCGCTCCCCTCCAATCTATCCTTAACCTGCTGCCCGTCTTATCCACCCCACTACTCCTCTGCCTCTCCCACACACACACCAATCCCTTCACTGGCTTTCACCATTGCCCAGCCGAATTCATTTTCAAGCTACTAACCATGACCTACAAGGCTCTCCACGACCTCTCCCCTCCATATCATCTCGCCTAATTTCCTAAATACTCTCCCCCCACGACTCTCCGCTCCTCACAGACCTCTCCTCTGCTCTCCCTTATCAGCTCCTCAAAACAACCGCCCCTCCAAGACTTCTCCTGTGTTCACCCCAACCTGGAACTCACTGCCCCAACCCATCAACCTCCCCCCACTTTCACCAGCCAAAACAACCGAAAACCCATTTCTTCCAGGCGCCATAACCTCATAAACTTGTCACTACTTCCTCCACAACATTCTGCCCCTCACCCTCCTGTCCTTCCCCCCTCCTTGTAGAGTAAGCCCTCGCTGGGGTCCTCCTCCCTCTGTCGTGCCAATTGTATTATCCCTTATCACTGTACTCTTTTGACTTATTAATGTTGAAACCCCCCTCAATGTACGCCCCGGGGAATCAAAGGCGCTTTTAAAAATAAAAAATTTAAAATAAAAATAAATTCGATGCTGCCCATACGACCTTGATATGTTAAAGGGTTTTTCTGGGAAAAAAAAAAAAAACCCTTCATTTTGCCAAAAAAATTTTGACGGTGGAAGCCACTCCGGGAACACCGCCCCTGATGACCAGAGTGAAGCATTTATTCAGGTATTGCAGAACAATCCCATTCATGATGCAATCAGCACCAGGTCAGTGTCCTGTGAATGCAGATCTGCCAACTAATTGCTCTTGGCATGACGGCCATGAAGGACTTGGACACAATCTTCAAAACAGAGATGTGTCCTCAACTACCAAAATCCAACTTGTACAAACTATGGTATTCTCCATAATGTTTGCAAAGGTTGGACAGTAAGGAAGCAAGACAGGAAGAAAATGAATCCCTATACATATTGTGCTGGAGAAGCGTCCTACGTGTACTATGGAGGCTAGAAGAACAGATTAAACCTGAATGACGGGACTACGTCATCACGGGAAGGGAAAGAGCTTGGGGCAGATTTATTATGGTAAGTGCACAAGAGAATTCTGGCCCTTTTGCCCAAATACTTGTACTGCTCCACACCACAGTAATTGAATCACTTCTTTTCCTCGGTGACAAAAGGGTGTGGCTTATTGTGTAACGCCATGAGTCAAAATTAGTGGCATAAAATAAGCCAATTAGTAGGAGGTGTAAACATAGACCAGAGAGTGCAAACGTGCCCCAGAATAATCGACTCTATGGTAAATGTGGCACATTGTTAAATTTAAAATTTCTTTCCCTAGATCAACCCTCCCCCACTTTACTCCCTTTTAAAAAAAAAAAAAGGGGGAAAAAAAAGGGGGTAAAAAAAAAAAAATTGGGGAAAAAAAACCCCAAAAAAAAATTCAAACCCCCAAAAAACCCCAAAAAACAAAACCCCCAAAAACCCAAAAAACCCCCCCCGGGGGGGGGGGGGTTTTAAAAATTTTTTGTTTTGGGGGGGAAAAAATTTTTTTAAAAAATTTTTTTTTTAAAAAAAATTAAAATTTTTCTTTTTTTTTTTTTAATTTTTTTTTTTGGGTTTTAAATTTTTTTTTTAAAAAGGGGTTTTTTTTTTTTTTTTTTTAAAAAGGGCCCAAAAAAAAGGGGGTTTTTTTTCCCCCGGATTTTTTGCCCGGGGGGGGGGGAAAAGGGGGCCCCCAAACCCCCAAGAAACCCCCCTTTTTTTTAAAAAAAAAAAAGGGGTTTTTAAACCCCCCCCAAAAACCCCCCGGGTTTTCCCCCCAAAAGGGGTTTAAAAACCCCCCCCCCAAAAAACCCCCGGGGGGGGGCCCCCCCAAAAAAATTTTGGTTAAACCCCCTTTTTCCCCCCCCCAAAAAAATTTCAAAAAAAAAAATTTTTAAAAAAAAAAATTTTTAAAAAAAATTTAAAATTTTAATTAAAAAAAAAAAAAAAATTAAAAAAAAAATAAATAAAAAAAAAAATTTTTAAAAAAAAAAAGGAAAAAAACCCCCCCCCCCCAAACCCCCCAACAAAAAAACCCCCAAAAAACCCCCCCCCCCCCCCCCCCCCAAAAAAAAACCTTTTAAAAAACCCCCGGGCCCCCCCCCCCGTTTTTTTGGGAAAAATTTTTTTTTTCCCCCCAAATTTAAACCAAAAATTTTCCCCCCGGGGAAAAAAAATTTTTTTTTAAAAAAACCTTTTTTTAAAAAAATAAAAAAAAACCCCCAAAAAAAAAAAAAACCCCCTTTTTAAAACCCCCCTTTTTTTTAAAAAAAAAAAAAAAAAAAAAAAAAGGGGGGCCCCCCCCCCAAAAAGGGGTTTAAAAAATTTTTTTCCACCTTTTTAAAATTTAATTTCCCCTTTTTGGGGTTTTTTTTTTTTTTTTAAAAAATTTTTTTAAAATTTTTCCAAAATTTTAAAAATTTTTAAATTTTTTAAATTTTTAAATTCCCAAAATTTTAAAAACAATTTTTTTTAAAAACCCTTTTTTTTTAAAAAAATTTTTTTTTAAAATTTTTTAAAAAATAAAAAAAATTTAAAAAAAAAATTTTTTTTTTTTTTATAAAAAAAAAAAAATTTTTAAAAAAAAAAAAAAAAAAAATTTTTTTTTAAAATTTTTTAAATAAAAAAAAAAAAAATTTTTTAAAAAATTTTTAAAAAAATTTTTTGGAAATTTTTTTTTTTTTAAAAATTTTTTTTTTTTAAACCCCCCCCTTTTTTTTTTTTTTTTTAAAAATTAAAAAATTTTTTTTTAATTTTTTTCCTTTTCCCCCCCCCCTTTTTTTTAACCCCCCCTTTTTTTTTTTTCCTTTTTTTCCCCCCTTTTTAAAAAAAAAAATTTTTTCAAATTTTTTTTTGGGGGGGGGAACAAATAAATTAAAGTTTTAGACATGGTTTCAAATGAAAAAAAAACTACAGAGCGAAAACAAAGGGAGTGTAAGACATAAAACCCAAGAAAAAATGCCCCAAAAATTTTTAAATATATTTAAATAAGAAAAAAAAAAGGGTTGGGGTTTTTTTTAAAGGATTTTGCTCACTACAAAGTTTGTCTTAAAAAACATGAAGGGACAGGGGTCAGGGAAGATTTAAAACCCAAAAAAAATTCTTTTTAATTTTTATCTTTTTCGGGGAGAGCACACGGGTTTACTCGGTTGGGGAACCGGGGGGGTCCCTTGCCTCCCCCTTCTCCCCTTGTTTCTGATGCACACGGGGTTTTCTTCGGTTACACCCGCCTGCTTCCCCCTTCCCTCTCTCTGTTCGAGTGCACTCAGGTTTTTTCTGGTTACCGTCCTGCCCCCCCTTCCCCTTCCCCCTCTGCCTCGAGTGCACAAAAGGGTTTTTTCGGGGTTTAACCGCCCCCCCTCCCCCCCCTCATTTTCTTTTTTCTTTTTCCCTTTTTTCGACAGAAAGGGATTGACACCCCCACGGGTTGGCACCATGCCGCTGACAGTTTTAGAAAGAGTGGGTCTCTTTTAAAAAAAAGGGGGAGGGAATTTAAATTTTTTTAAGTTTTTTTCCTTTTTGAGCTCTGTTTCCCCCTCTGAGATAAGATAAAATTTTTCCTGCTCTCATGTCAGGGAAAATTAAAAGAGTTTAAAAAAATATAGTTGAAATCCCAAAAAAAACACGATATAAAAAACCCCCACCCCGCCCCAAAGAAGAACCCCAAGGATAAAATAAAACATCTAAATTTTTGTTTTTTGTTTTTTTGGAAAACTGCCCCCGGTAGAAAAAACCCCTTTTAAAAACCCCCTTTTTTTTAAAACTTACGATCCTTAAACCCGATTAAAAATTTTAAAAACCCAAAAGGGGCCCCTTTTTCAGGGGTTCGCTTTACTCCCTAAACCTTGTCAAAAGAATTTTGAGCTAGAGGGTACTTCGGGGTTTGCTACACTCAATGTTGGGGCCCAATGGGGGGCTACTTTTTTTCCCTTGGCTTTTTATAACGAAATTTTATTTTTAAAACGGTTTTTTTTTTTAAGGGGAGGAGCAAGCCAGGTGGGGGGTCATAAATTTAAGCTGGGCTCTTTTCTTTACTCTTTGGCAAAAAACCCTGAAATTTTTGAACTTTTAAATGCTCTAAAACGGGCAGCTTTCTTACAGAAAAATGGACACAGGGGGGGGGAACCCGCGGGTCTGACACAAGCTTGGCTGTCCTAAGCAAGGGGGCGCAAAAAAAATTTGACGGGTTTTTTCCTTTTTAAATTTAAAATTAGTGAAGCAATATGCTTGTATTTTTTTTCTACACCCCCTTTTTGGTGCCTTCCCCCTACCCTACATTACCCCCCCTGGTACATCTAAAGCCTTTAAACAACCCAAACCGGGTATTCAAACTGTGCAGGGAAATGAGGGAAAACCCCCGGAACAGCTGTCTGCAGATAGGTACTGGGGTTTTAGCTTCTAAACCCTGGGCTTTTTCTCAAGGCCACTAGGGGGCCGGAGTCCTTAAATCTTTTTCCTTGACCCCAATTTGGAAAGGCACCCAAAAATTCGTGTGAAATCTGCTGCATAAAAAAATTGTCCCCAGAAACAAAAGGACTTTTCCAAGGGAAAAAACTGTCTTTGACACCCCCTTTTCATAAAACCCCAGCTGGGGCCCATTTTGGGGTTTGGTCTAAAACGGGGGGGACAGTGTTGGCTTTTTTTTAATACCTTTGGGGGGCAAAAAATGTTTAAAACTATTACTTTTAAAATTGTTTTTCACAGTGATAAATAAAAAACATTGGGGCCTATAGTGGGACTCGTAATTTTGGTTTCCCCCTGGGGAACATGCCCGGCTGTTTAAATTTTTGGAAACCATTTTTTAATGCCCTTTTTTTTTGGGAAGGATGTTTTTTTCGGGACTTTAAAAATTGCCAAAACCAAAAGGGAAGGGGTTTTTGGGTTAGGTGGGGCCCTCAGAGGCGAGTAGGGAAAATTGGTCATTTTGAAAGTATTAGGGGGGAATTTTGCCGGTTCTGGGAGGGGGACCCTGCATTTACAAGTTTTTTACAAACATTTTCCATGGATTTCCCAAAAAACGTCAAAAATGGGAATATCACTTTAAGGGGAAAGCACACTTTTGCTCTCTAGACAAAACCCATTTAAAATTAAATTTTTCACTTTACTCCAAAAACCTGCTTTTACAACCCCTTTTGGGAAAAAAGGCCCCTTTAAAAGTTTTTGTTGCGGGTTTATTCCCCCCCAAGGGAAGTAAAAGCGGATATTTAGCATTCACCTGTGGTTGGGGCGGGGCTGCTGTCGGTATTAAATTTTCCCCCTGAACCCAGTTTGGCCTTGCACTCCCCTGAAAAAATTTTCGTTTTTTAACAAAGGGATTTTTTCCCTAGGAGTTCATCGGCAGGGCCCCTCGCCTCTCCCGGGGGGTCATTTTTAAAAGACATTTTTAAATTTCTAAGCTTTGGTGGGAAGCGGGAAAGGGGGGAAAAGGAAATCGAGACGTTTGCACAAATTCAGTACAATCTGCCAACTTCAAACCAAATTACTTGGGTTGGAGGGTAAAAATTTTGCTTTCCCAAACCTGTTTTAAATTCCCCAACATTTTTGATGGGAATTGGGTATCAGAAACCCCTTTTAACCGGACAGTGGGGCCGAGCCCCATTAAAAAAGCGGATTGTTTCCCCGCGCCCCTTTTTGGGAAGCTTTTGGGGGAAAATGGGGGGTACAGTCAAAGCGGGCCCCAAAATTTGAATTTTTTTGAAAACCGGTTGCCTTTTGAAATTGGGGGAGATCCAAATAGTGGCTTCTTTCTTAGAAATGAAATTAGTAGTCTCTAAAAGGGTTCTCCGCTTCTTAGTAGGGTTCCTTAAGAGTCAACAGATCACAAAGTGTCTGGATCCACAGGGATCAGCTTCAATCTATGGAGAAATCTGGCAGTGGGCGGTTTGTACGTCTACAGCGCCATCCCAGGGGAAATGAAGCATTACAGTGTGGTCATTAACATTAATTGGTTGTGTGTAATAAAGGACATGTCCTTCAGAGCCCAAGACGTGGATCCTGAACATAAGACCCCGTCATCAAAACTAAGGTGTATGACAATGGGTTCTCTTTAACAATCCATTTAGGACCGTACATCTAAACAGGTCGGATCACCAGGTGGGTCCACAGAACAAGATCTGTACTCATTTCGTAATATATTTATTACATATTTTACTGTACAATAAAACTGCAACACAATCCGCACCAGTTGGGTGCAGATTTTTGTGGGCAGATTTGATAATGCGGGTCCACTGTGACCAGTTTGAATGTACCTGTAGGGTGAATGCACATGGCATGGATTTGCTAAGGAAATGTTCCCTAGAAAATCCTCAAGTAAAAATGTACAACAGATTTTGGTGCAGATTTTACTCCACTCTACAAAAGAGACTGATGTTCCACAGATCAAAAATTCACACCGTAGGTTAAAGGGGTTGTCTCACTACATTGATTCATCTTACCTCAGTCCTGTTTTTCTGGTTTCACTTTGAATTCAGGGGCGTGTTTACTGGCTTCTACTACACTGCAGTAGAAGCCAGGTCTGTAGCTATAGCAACCAGTGCTGGCAGCCTATCAAGAGAGATCAAACAGGTCTGTAGCTATAGCGACCTGAGGAGCTGATGCAGCCCATACAAGAGGGATATCTCAGAATACGTAGGACACTGTTAATGGACACATATTGCAAAGTGACTTGTTTTTGCAAGATCTTTAACATAAAAAGCAATCCTTGTAGTGAGACAACCCCTTTAAGTTCTGTGCTAAAAGTTTCTGCCATGTGGGCATGCTGTTTCTAAAAACCCATTTACATAGCTGGTAATGTAATATCTTGCGGTAAAAATGTGCACAGATTGTGCAGATTTTGGTGTGGATTTTACCCAACTCAAGTCAAAGGGGAAAATCTGCAGTAAATCCACAACAGAAATGGGCTTGTTCTGCAGGTCAATTTTTTGCTGAAATTTTCTGTGATTTACAAAAAACCATCCTCATGGCTGCTACTGTATTGCAGATTTCCTATGTGCAAATCCACAGAGAATTTGTCCCACATGCATTCACCCCTAACGTGCTCGTCCTGGATATGAGCATTGACGACGGCTACTTAATGGACAGAGCAGTACTGAATTCAAACACTTATATAAATGTCCTTAAATGCTTATAGACTGTATACCTTGAGAGCTAGGTGTCTCCGCATACGCCCTTCCCATAGGCTTCATATAATCTTCTAAAATAGTGGCAGACACTATACAGCAATAATTATATTTATTAAATATGTGTAACGTCCATTTTGTTGTAGACAAATTTCACCATTAAAACAGTAGTAGAAAAAATAGCTCTGGTATACTTAAAGTGAATGTGTCATCACAAAAATGACTAATTGTTTAAGTCCTGTTTTTATGTTAAACACATTTTTTAGGAATTTTTGTTGATTTTTTAATTTTTCAGATCACTTTCAATATTTTTTGAATAATTCTTAAGTCCTGCAGTTTTCACTTTGGCCACTAGGCCTTGTTTGCACTGCTTTAACAGCAGTCATAGAGCTTTACAGCAGCTTCATGCACATAGGAGCCTTAAGACTGACTCCGTCCCATTGACTCCTATAGGAGAGTTTTCTAGTCATGCTCTGTGACCTGGGAAGAAGTCAGTGTGCAAGGAGGAGGAGAGGGTGAACTGTGACTGTATCTCCTCTTGTGACTGGTGGATCCTGTGTTACCTATTCACACTGGTGTCTCCTTTCAGTTTGACCCTCTTTGTGCTGATGAGCAGACAACTGAGAATCTTTCTCTACAGAACAGGAAGTGTCAGACAATTATTAGGCCTAGTGCCCAAAGTGAAAAACGCAGGACTTAAGAATTATTAAAAAAAAATATTGAAAATGATCTGGAAAATTAAAAAGAAATATAACCAAAAAGTCTTAAAAAATGTGTTTAACATAGTTAAACAATAACTAATTTTTGATGACACATTCCCTTTTAAGTTTAGACGATCAGCCCAAGACCTTTTCGCATGCATATAAATCCACAAACGGATAGCAGGTAGATGCTGAACAATGGACACACTGCACACCTGTGCAACGTTTCAAAGGAAACTCCTTCTTCTTCAGGTTTGAAGAAGAAGGAGTTTCCTTCGAAATGTTGCCACTATTGTGGAAGAAGCACTGACTTCAAAGTCATTTTCCCAAACCAGTGACACTGCTGAGGTTTCAGGTTGCCCAACACGACTTTCTAAATCTAAAGAGGTTCCTCCTTCTGGGCTTCTAAATCAATAATCATAAGGGCGCTAAATGGAAGGAGCTGCCGCCCATCACCCTGCTTAGCCCACAGGTAAATGGTAGAATACACTGCTCAGATCTGACAGCACGGATGTTGAAGCTTCTTTTAACATCTTACATCCGTTTGTCTTCATTATTGAGAACTCAACAAGGAGCCGAAGGTTCACAGCGCTTATTAATGGAACATGGCGCAAGGTTATAGCTCAAATCGACAGCTGAGGAGGTATCGCTGACCAGACTACTATGCCATGAACCGGCTGCTACGGGCTGCACAACATCCCAGGCTAATGCAGCATTTAGTAGAGAGGTGAGTGAGAGATACATAACCATTACTAATAGATAGATCAGATACAAACGCGGAGGGAAGCACGAGAAGAAGCCGCTTACCGCTATACATATCCTTGTGAATCAAGGATTCCCCCTGGCTGTTGAAGTATTGCATAGAGGACTGCGTTCTCTCATAACCAGAGTGCGGCTCCCGGATTCCTAACAGTGCTGGTGAGGATGATGTGCTGCCCACTGCCCCGAGAAAGAAGAATCAATGAGACACATAATGAACTATTACATCTCCTCCGCCTGCAAATGGAAATATCCACCGCTGGAATTACTTTACTGACATCACCGAGTCAGCACCTCCTAACACAATGAAACGAGTGTGCAGGTGCGGAGCGAGTACAGCATATAGCTATAGGTGCTGCAGCATACTGAACGTAGAACCTTCAGGTAGCTTCACCTTCATGTGACAGCTTATGTAAATGTGTGTTACTCTCAGAATGTATTACACAAGTCAGGACCCCTGTATAAAGCTATAAAAGCACTTATTACAGGAGGATATATAAGGCCCGGTTCACATTTGCGTTGGAGGTTCTGTTTGGGGCCTTTGTGGCAGAGGTGGCACTGGATCCGTTTCATGACTGCCACCAATGGTGTCTGATGGAGCCCACTGACTATAAAAAAGTGTCAGTCATTTGAATGGAATAAAGGTTTCTAATGCAACCTCTTAATCACAACCCTCTGGCGATTCCAGCTCACCAACGCAGTAGACGCACGGATCCGCAGAGACGAAAATAGTTGAACAAACAAGGAATGATCCAGCGTCCTCCAAAAAATCACAGTTTTGACTTAGGATGACTAAGGGCCCACGAGGCCTGAAACATGTAAGTGTCTGATTGTCACAGTGTGATTTTACTCTGACTTCTATCAATAAAAACTGTGATATTGTGGAGGATGCCGGATCATTCCTTGTTTGTTCTAATGCAACCCCTGAGACCGATGTGAACCCTGTCACATTGCTTGTGCAGTGGTCTTTTTTTTTTTTGCTCCTTTATCTGATAAAGGAACTCAATACCCAAGTATAAAGCTAAGAGCTCCTATGATCATATACACGGATGTTATTCTGTAATAACTCCCACCAAGACAAAGCAATCTAAGACAATGACCACTGTGCTCCTCAGTAAACAGAGCTTCCAACAAGCCGGGGTGCCCCCTGTGTCGGAGCGATGTGGCAGGTGCCAGACAGCTGTGAAATTGCTGTTTTTACCCCCAAGATGCTGCCAATATGGTCAGGAACATGGAAAGTTGCATCTAAATGTGTCTGGCAGAAAACAGAGAGCACTTCCAGCTACGCATGTCATTCAATCGATTAAACATATGTCAAGGTTTAGAGCGTTTAGAACTTTTTGGGAGGTCAGATTGCTTCATCCGAATGAGAGTTACTGCAGGATATTCAGGGCCTCTTTCAAGTGAATCTTCCTGTATAAATGCACCAATGTTTCAGGAGGTTCTAAGAACCGGAGATGATGATGGAGCACACGCCTGCTTAAAAGGTAAAGGAGGCATGGGAGTATTAATTAGTAATATAAAGTCAACGAGAAACTTTCATAGCCTTAACCTGGTCCAAAAAAAACTAAAAAATTTTCATCTTTTTTATCAGGATTTCCTTATCTCATGAATATAGATTGCTGAACCTTTACTTCCCTCTATGAATACCTTGGGCAATAAAGCATCGTGCTACATTAACCAATGGGTCAAAACACAAATGCCAGACAGCGCCTAATATCAAAGTATACTCATTTCAATATCACATCCAAACCCTTAATAAAAATACATAGAATGTGTAAAAAATGAGCAGTTGCATATGGACAGGAAAGGCTACTATTAGGCCTGGTTCACACCTTGCCAGAGGTCCTGTTTGGAGATTCTTTCACAGGTATCAAAGGGGAACATCTCTCCTTGGGGAAGCATCATATAGGTAGTGCGAGTTTGAATTGGCCCTTTTTTTTCCCTCCACTAAGCATCTGCAGATCACAAGGCATTATGGGAAAGGAGCTGAGCAGAATAAAAAAAATTTGGAAGAAGTACTGCAGCAAGCTGCACTATTTTTTCCAACAAATTGACTGACACCTGACGAACCCCCAGTGTAGTCAAAGGGGTCTGTCAGGAACTGTTGGTGTCGGTCATGACCAGAACCGGTTCCGTCTCTGCAATGAAGGCTCCACACAGAAGCTCCGACGCAGATGTGAACCGGGCCTTTGACTCGCAGTGACCAGTAGTTCACTTTAGGATAGTCAGTGGCTACACACAATATAAAAGGTCCCTGAAGACCTTATGGACATATCAAAATATATTGAAGCTGAACTATAATCCCTATAAAACAAAGCTTCAAGTCAGTTAACAAGTATCTTCAGAAATGTCATAAAGGCGACTAAACAGGACAATAATGGTAACAAAACATAAAGGGCAATATTATATCTACATAAAGTGACCGAAAACAACATGATCAGAGCCAAAGTGGCATAATGCTACAGAAACACAGAGAACGGTAGCATTCCCAATCCCCGAGTATTTCATGAAGATTAGGGTGGCCCTTACCACAAGGTGACAAAATGAAAGTGGTGAATTCAAGTGTCTCACCCCCCTGAACTTGTTCCACTTATAAAGAGAATTTGTGTGAATTGTTTTTGCAGTCGGACAGCATTTACAGGTGGCCCTTGGTGGAATTAGGGGAACTAATTTGCAATATTTGAAAATGCAAGGGCCACCTGTAAATGCTGCCCAACTGCAAAAACTATTCGCACAAATTCTCCTCTTCATAAATTTGAAATGTTATCCAAAATTTAAACAGAATTTACCAAATCTTTTTCTCATCAAGTGGAACAGTATGAAGGGATGAGAACTGGAAATTGTAAACGTCCATTTGTAAGAGCCACCCTAATGAAGATACTTTTTAATTGCTTTTATGCTGTTTTATAGTGAGGTTATAGGGATTATAATTTTATAACAATATTTTTTGGCACGCACATTCAGGTCTTTCTTTATTTGATCTTTCATACAATGGGCCCCATTTACCAAAACTGCTGTAAGACGGTTGCCCATAGCAACAAATCAGAGCTCAGCTTTCATTTTTCCAGAGCAGTATAAGTTGCTATGGGCAACAGAAAGGGGAATGTCTCTCCTTGGGGAGAGCACCATATAGGTGTGTGGAGTTTTGAGATGGTCTTTTTGCCCTCCACTAAGCATTATGAGAAAGGAGATGAGAAGCTTGAGCGCCCTCTATTGGATGTAACAAATTGAGGATTTGTTACATCCAATAGAGGGCACTTGAGCTTCTCAGTTCCATTCCCATAATGCCTTGTGATATGCAGATGCTTAATGGAGGGCAAAAAGACAATCTCAAAACTCCACACATCTATATGGTGCTCCCCCCAAAGAGAGATATTCCCCTTTTTGAGCCACTCTTTGCCTCCCACTCAGCCAGCCAGTATTGCTCTGCTCTGTACGGATAAGGTGCAAAGCCCCGAAACAGCTGTATGCAGATGGGTGATACTGGCTTGGCTAATATCCCTTTTGCTTCTTAAAGATTCAGTGAGTCAGAAGAAAATTGAGGATTTGTTACATCCAATAGTGGGCGCTTGAGCTTCTCAGCGCCTTTCCCATAATGCCTTGTGATCTGGCCAACAGAGACTGCCTTACTATCAGGCAGTTTTGATAAATGAGGCCCACGTGTAGCTATTGAACATTATTATGCAAACTACTAATCACTGCAGATGTGATCACAGCCTCTCCCATCAATGTGTAACACTATGATTTCTAAATATGTTATGTCTTTTAATAACAATGAAAGTTTTTGAATATAATATTCAAATGAGTCTCATTTGCTTGTAGGAGCTTTATGAACTAATACATCTTACCATGTGATTCTGCATTAGCTGTCAGACTGTCTCCATGCCTGCCAAGCACATTAATGGAAGTGAAGGAGACACAGGCTGCAGGACTGCAATCAGACAAGTCTCGTCAAAATTGGCCCACGTTACGTAAAGGGGTCGTTCACACGGCTTATTGCAGGGACGGATTGCAGCCGTACTGCGCGCCGGATTTGCGCTGCAATATGACTGGAATCCGTGCCAGTCATTACGGTAATCCACAGTTCTCATAGAGAACTATGGACTCCGTCTCTCTCTCCCCGCTCGGCGAATACACCGGGCGGGGAGAAAGTGACATGCACATTATCCCAGCGGGATACGCGCCGTGGCTAGTGCATGTCTATGGGGCCGCGAGCAGCCGTCCCCGTCCCGTACACACGCCATAATCGCGGGCGAAATCCGTCCCGCAATTATGGCTTGAATAACCCGTGTGAACCGGGCCAAATGGCACCATCACTAGGATTATAGCACCTGAGACCTGGTACTGCGAGACTGCAATGAAGATATAATGTGCTATAGGCTGGATGGGAGTCTCCTGCAGTGCGGCATGGAGTGTTAGAAGGTATTGCTGAGCAAGCATTGGTCACGTCATCACAGGTGCATGGCATGTTACAGCCCGGCTGGGACCGGGTTCACACGCGGCGTATAAGCCGAGCACCAGGTGCAGCCGAAACAACGGCAACATGCAGACTGGCGCAGTTTTCTTACTGATTGCAGCTAAAAGCAGTTATTAGTGGTTGTGCAATATTGTAACAAAATGGCAGTGTACTGTGCGACCATTGAAGGGATTGCCCAAGTGTAAATAAAAAAATAGGATCAGAGTTGGACGTGGGGGGTGGTGGCCCCCCGATGGAGGCTATCCTTGGGAGGGCCCCACCTCCCGGTGGAGACGATTCCTGGGGTGCCCCACCCCCCGGTGGAGACGATTCCTGGGGTGCCCCACCCCCCGGTGGAGACGATTGCTGGGGTGCCCCACCCCCCGGTGGAGACGATTCCTGGGGTGCCCCACCCCCCGGTGGAGACGATTCCTGGGGTGCCCCACCCCCGGTGGAGAAGATTCCTAGGGTGCCCCACCCCCCGATGGAGAGGATTCGTGGGGCGCCCCACCCCCCGGTCGAGACGATTCCTGGGGCGCCCCACCCCCCGGTCGAGACGATTGCTGGGGCGCCCCACCCCCCGGTGGTGACGATTCCTGGGGTGCCCCACCCCCCGGTGGAGACGATTGCTGGGGTGCCCCACCCCCCGGGTGGAGACGATTGCTGGGGTGCCCCACCCGCCGTTGGAGAAGATTCCTAGGATGCCCCACCCCCGGTGGAGAAGATTCCTAGGGTGCCCCACCCCCCGATGGAGAGGATTCGTGGGGCGCCCCACCCCCAGTGAAGGAGATTCCTGCGTGGCCCATACTACATCTACTATACATGACTGTAAATTTCTCTTGCTTTCGGTCTTTCTTTCCCCCAGGTTTCCTGTCAGACTAAGGGCTATGTTCACACGACTTATTGCCGACGTAATTGCGGGGACGGATTTCGCCCCGCAATTACGCCGGCTGCCGTGCAGCGGGGGCGAGGGACGGCAGCTCGCCGGCCCCATAGACATTCATTATTCACGGCGCGTACACGTCGTAAATAATGTGCATGTCCCTTTCTCCCCCCGCGGCGGATTCGCCGAGCAGGGAGAGGAGACGTAATCCATAGTTCTCTATGAGAACTGTGGATTACCGTAATGCCAGGGACTGATTTCAGCCGTATTGGAGCGCAAATACGGCGCTCAATACGGCTGAAATCAGTCCCAAAATAAGCAGTGTGAACGAGGCCTAAGTCTCAATAAGACCCAGGGGCATAAGCAAATAAATCAAAAAATTATACTCCTCTTTGCATGGACTGCTGCTCACAGTGCACCTCTCTTGGGTGGTTGCTGCATGACCACTACAGCCAATCAATGGTCACCAACCACTCCATTGACATTGCCGCTTTTTTGCCCTTGAATTCCTGACTGGCGATTTCATGGGAATGGCGCGAGATTGCTGAAGCATGTGACTGGCTGCAGCATTCATGTTCCAACCACAGAAGCAGAAGTCAATAAAGACCTAGGACCACCGCCGGGTGCAGGAGCGGTGATGACTGGGAATGTACCATGTGTTTTGTATCTTGTTATTTTTCATGTAGACGTCCCTTATAACAATAAAACTGCTTTTAGGCTCAGTTGGAAACCTGCAGCGATCTGCGGGTTGTTTGTGTTGTTCCAGCTGCTTCTTGTGTGGTCGTCAGATGAGGGCCGAGGTTTATCATGTAATGGACTGTGCGATACATAGAACGGACATGTGAACACTCACCTGACTGGATCATGGGCGACATTTGCTGATTAGTGGTTGATAATGATGGATGGGATTTGAATCGATCACGTTCTAATGTGGAGACTGGAGTTATAAAATGAGATTGATTCCAACCATCCTGCAAAGAGAAGGGGTACAGGTATTACTGGTCACTGAAAGTGGAGCCCTGGGATCTGCATGTACAGAGGTCAAAACCATAACCCACACACCTTACACAAACTATTTCTGGACCTGTAACCATGATTTTATAGCATCTGAGGAAGTGCTTGCAGCACGAAACGCGTTATGCTAACTGTAATTTTAATGGAATAAAATCAACATTTTATCCTATGTTGCCACCGCACGAGGATTTATTTTAGTAGACGAGCGCCCGGTCCTGTATTTTTTATTTTCTGCTTTTATACTGGACCTGTAACCAAACACACATTGTAGCAGAATTGGTCTATTTTTCCACTTGCAACCTCATATCACGTTTCTTGACCCCGTGTATTATCCGTCAAAATACTATAAAAGTCTATCCAGATGGACACAACGGAGCTACGATGGGGCCAATGATTATTTGGATTACGTTTGCCCTTTTTAGCAAACGTGTCCAGTTCCTGCACCGGGCACAAAAGCTTGGTCAACCACAATGGAAAGGATATCTATATAGGTCACTCCAAACTGTGATCAGGATGACTCGGGCATAAATGCACGTCTAAAGAATGACCATATACATAAGACTTAGATCGGCTGAAACGGACAATTTCCTGGGAACAGCCAACCATATAATGTTTATGGAATATATAGACAATGATTTTTTTCGATATAGGTCGGGCAGGGGAGTAATGACTGGGCATGAGGAACGTGAACACGCCCAATCTTTTGTTCAAGACACTGGATGTTTTTTACTCCTCTTTCTGACTGACAAGACATGCGCACCCGGCAGAACTGAACGTGCATGTGTACATATATGGAAAGTTCATTAGCAATAGCGGTCAGTCAAATGAGCATTTAGCCGACATCTATTAAAGGTACATGTCCACTTGAAGGGCTCGTCACAGATTTTAAGCAACCACTGTACAGGTCGGGACGACTGTGAATTACAATAAAATCTGTACTCAACTCTACAGTTGCAGCCATTGTTTCAGTGCCCCCAGCCTTGAGGTCACGTACATTACTAACAAGACTGGGAAGCCACTCACTGGCTATAGTGGTTGTTGCTTCCATGGATGGCACACGACTGCTGTGGTCAATGATTGGCTGCACAGTCATGTGAGCAATGTATGTGACGTCAATGCTGAGGGTCCAGTGGGAACCACCATAGCTCCAGTAGTGGCTATAAAGGTAAGTACAGGTTTCCCTTTTAATTATTTCTTTTATTTACAGCAGTCCCAGCATGTAAAGGGGTTACTTAAATCCTCGAACTATCCCTTTTAGGCACTTGATTTGTGAGAGGCTGCATGCTGTGCCCTGTGCAGAAGCATACATGTCACAAGCAGTGTGCACATTTCATGTGATTACATAAGTCATAGGTATAGTGGTTTTATATAGCTATGATTTTGTCAAACTAGATCCTGAAACGCGTTGGTAACGCCATATGTACTCGGATTTCAAATGATGAAATAAAATGGATAATGATATTATATTGGATGTTGGATATCATTTCCCTTTCCTAATGCACACATTTCAGCCCAGTGTAGGCAATAGCTGAGATGACTGGTGTCAATAGCCCGTCATCATCTACAGCATGTGGCAAACTCAAGGCCTGTGAGCAAGACTCGCCCCGCCACATCTCTTTATGTGGCCCGTAAAAACTTAGACACATTGATGGACAAGGTCTGGGTGCAGCAGAACTTGCCACTTTCCCTGCAGGATGCAGCCAGCCCTTGGCAGAGGATGCAGTGCCAGCTCAGAGAGTAGGTGCCATATTGGATTTGGCGCTCCAGCTTGCACCTTCATGCTGCTGTGTTCAACAACTCACAGGCAGTGGCACAGCTCTGACAGCCCTACCGCGACACCCTCCAAGTCAGGAATCTAAGTGGAAGGTGTCGGTTATTATACAACCCTTGAAGACATCGTGGCCCTTTACTGACCACATGGCAAACCATGAGAGCAACCATAATGCTGATGTGGCTCTTGGTAAAAATGAGTTTGACAACATCAGATCAAACAAGACTCTGCAGATCTGCAGTGGTCACTCAGTCCATTGCTGCTCTGGAACAGTCTGTGGCCCTTCCTACCCGGATATTTTATCATTCAGAAACCTATCCCAGACAGCAGCAGCATCAGATACAATGATTACAGGTGAGAACTCCTCCTCAGTGCAGTGCTATGCTGCATCGATGTATAATTTAGTGACTCAAGCAAGATCAGACAGAATTGTTTTTCCACAGTGGTAGATTTAATGATGGCTGCCAAACAAGTTGCTCTCAGATCTGCTGTTTTCATTATATATATATCAGATCTTTAAACTGATCATAAAGTGTTCTCCTCTGAGGGATAACAATGACATTTTTCTTTCATCAGTTTCTATTCTCTGCCTTATAAAATACAGCATCCTTCATATCCGTTTGTCTATAGAGAATAAAATACAAACGGATAATTTAGAAATACAGAACAATTATGAGAGCAGCAGAATTCAGGTGATAATTTATTAAGTCAATTCTATGCGTCTTTGTTCTTGACAGCACAGTATGGAGGTTTTCATGGTATATGGTTTACCAATGTTTGCTAGCAAGTAAACACAGGAAATGCCAATAACAGTGAACGCCCATCACATATTACCACCATTAAAAGGGTTTTGCCAAGAAGTGAGTTCCTCACCTAACAGGCTGATACTCCCCTCTTGAGGCCTGAAAAAGGGGCGTTGTGTTTCTGTGTTTAAAAAAACAAGTACCTCCTCTGTGATGTCATCACTCCACCTCCCATGCACGTTCCTGATATTCAGTCTCTGTAGTTGAGCAAACATGTTATTTGGCTAATCCACAGGGGATAACTGTATTGTGCACAATCTCTACAGGTTTTGTTTTCTCCCTCTTATCTGCTCAGGAGAGAAGATAAGTTCCGAGCAGGCAGCGTTCTTTCATTTGCTCACGAACTGCTGCAGGGGAGGAAGGGGAGAGAGGGCTGAGCAGGGATCCAGGTAGCGTCTGCATATTTACTCAGATAATTACATTACAACCAGTGGATTCTCTATAAAAAGACACAGGATCTTTTCTCCACAGTCCCTTCAAAGCTCGTTCATGTTCCCTGCCATCAGATAAGAAGTGCAAACAACGAAAGCGGGGCTCTTGTTAGCTCCTGGTCGTATCTAATGTAAACAGTCAGGAAACTAAGGGCATGTAAGTCAGGCTGTAGCTCTCACAGGCTTCACTTTTTTTAATGACATATATTTAAAAAAGTGATTAAATACCCATTTTGGAGGATCCCACGTCAACATAAGATCATGGCAAAACCCCTTTAAATTGTGTTCATACAAGTATTGTGGAAATTGGAGCTAAATATGACACGATGCTTAAAAGCTGGACTTTCAGCAGACGCCATAGCAGGCGAAGGATAATCCACAGATCTGATAACCAGGAATGGTCAGATATTTCAGAGCTAAAGCATAAGAGCCCAGCTACCTTCTTGTAGATGCTGCGGAGGTCTCTGTATTGCCATAGTGTATTCAGCACCTGTGCAGCAGCCTTCACAACCTTCAATGAAGATCTGAAAAGAAGAATAAAATCATCAGAGACGGCACCTTGTAACTACGCTGTAAATGAAAAACCAACCACAAATATGTGTCTCTGAAGAATATGCAATGAAAGTCTAATGGCAAGGTGTATAGCTCCGTTGTAAAGCCCGACTTTCAATGGAAACCTGATGAAGTGTTCACATGGGAACACGAAACGCGTTGTTTTTAATGTAAAATAAAAGTAAGTCTGTCCTTGGAAGAGGAGAACCTGCGCAGGTTATTGAATGAGTGAGGAGGAACTTGCCACCTCGAACTCTGGAGTCGCTAGCTCTGTATCTGCTTTCTACACTTTCATTGATCCCTGAAGAAGGGTGATCAGAAGATACATACCCAGCTGCAGATTCCTGATTGTTTTGGAAATGCCTGTTTGGAGAGTTGTGCCGTCTGGAAGCACAACAATACAAGGTGAGTGTGTTGTTTGAGTATATGACACACCCCATTGTGGTGCACTTTCTCTCTCTCTTTGCATCCAAGTCTGATGGTTGCAGGTCCCTTCACTGGAACTCACACCTGTCTCCGGAATGGGCCTCAGAGATTCTCTGTTCTGTTCTATGGGGGTTTGTTTGGTTGTACTTGGAACCCCTATAGAACAGAATAGAGAGTACAGCCAACTCTCCATTTTGACTTTAAGGGGCCGGTTCCTGAGACAACTGCAGGTCCCAGAGGAGGGACCCACAGCTATCACACACTATATCCTATCAATATAGCATCAATGTGTGAGATGGTAACACCGCCTTAGGGAAGAACTCAGCTAATATATTTGATTTCTGATGCAGACATTGAAGGAAGGTTTATGTCTTTTTAGAAACCAAAATGATTTTAAAGAGGTTATTTCACTACCAGGATTGGTTTTTATGTTAAAGATCTTGCAAAAACAAGTCACTTTGCCATATATGTCCATTAACTGTATCATACCTATTCTGAGATATCCCCTCCTGTATGGGCTGCATCAGCTCCTCAGGTCACTATAGCTACAGACCTGTTTGATCTCTAATGATAGGCTGCCAGCACTGGTTGCTATAGCTACAGATCTGTTTACTCTCTCCTGATAGGCAGCCAGTACTGGTCGCTATAGCTACAGACCCGGCTTCTACTGCAGCCTAGTAGAAGTCAGTAAATGCCCCTGAATTCAAAATGAAACCAAGGAAACAGGACTGAGGTAAGATGAATTGATGGCGTGAGACAACCCCTTTAAGGAAACTACTCCTGCTTCTACAGATAACAATGACTATATTTCCTGCCCCCAATTATTTCCAATGCAATTACTGATTTGACCTGAGAAAGACTGTCCACATTATCTTAGTGATGTACACTTAGCGTGAACGCTGGGGGTGGGAGTTAAAGGGAAAGCTTTTGGTGTATGTGCTAGAGGTATCCATATGGCTCAATTTAACCAATAGAGACCAAAAGAGTGTTCACATACCCTCTGATGGGGTGGTATTTGTTATAACGTAAAAAAATAATAATTGTGGTACAGCATAGCACACTTTAAAAAAAAAAAATATATATATAGGAGCCTAGGGTTAACAGTGGGGTATGTTGCAGCTTTGTCAGTGGTATATATTAGGACTTTTAGCTGGTGTATATACATCAGAGGCTAAATATTCGGCATAACTGGGTCCTTAGCATAAGACAGTTGTCTAGTTTCCCATGGAAGCAAATCCAGAATCAATTCTAGCAAGTAAAACACAAAGCTGCACTAATAATCTAAGGTTTGTATCATGTACTTATTCTATCGGATTACAAAATCTGACCCAGTTCTTTAAAGGTTGGCCTGTGGGAGCCCCACTGATCCTAAAAATAAAGGGGCTGCAGTATAAGTGAACGCCGCCCTGCTGCAGTTCCAGGACACCTGGCTGTCCAGGGACTCGGTCACATTATACGTACTATCTAATCTGTAGGCAGAATACTATAGAGCTTCAGGAACAGAGCAGATTGATGCACAAATCTGTGAGAAAAGAATGAACAAAACATATAATTTACTCATTTACAGTTGTGGTTATTCTGGGTTAAGGAGTCCCACAGGAGGTCTTATCAGTGATTGACAGCTATGTCTGTAGGTACACTCATAAAAGACTGTCAATCACTGATAACACCGCCCACTGGACTCCTTACCCCAGAAGAACCAGGAATTTAAATGAATAAAATACAAGTTCTGCAGATTCTTTCCCCACAAATCCATATATCAATTTGCTCAGCTTTTCCAGCTCTATAACATGCTGCCAGCAGATTAGATGAGACAGGTTGTCTTAAGAAGACGAGCTAAATTATGGCTGCGTTCTCTTTCTTCTCAGGATTACTGGGAGTGCCAGCAGTGGGAGCTCCACCAATCAAAAAGTAATGGCATACCTACTGGAACTTGATTACCCATTACACTATAAGAAACACAGATAACATACCACATGCATTGATGACATTGCAGATGACTCAATGTGGGCACAATTTTTTTTTAAATATGCCAATAAACACCAGTGTTTGAGCTGTGGGATTACTGGACAATGTACTATCTGGGTGACACTTACATGTGGGTGATACTATGGAGGGAGATTAGGTTGATTATCTGGTTCTGTATTAGAACAGGATAAGTCTTTATTTAGCTTAAAGGGGTTTTCTCACCATGCGGTTTCACATACCCTGCTCTTCACAGCCAGTTTCAAGCTTCCTCTTCGTCTTTAGGCTGTGGGTGATTCTACAGCTCTGCTATTCCTAGCTAAGTCTGTTAGAAGGATAATAGCGATGGAGGGGTATAAATAGAAGAGCAGGCTACAGAGCTCTCAAGTGTTAGGGTATGTTCACACAGCTTATTATGGGGCGCATTTTGCCACGTATTACGATCAATACGCGGGGATATGCGCCCCATAATTACGGTAATCCATAGCTCTCATAGAGAACTAGGGATTACGCCTCCTAGTGATAAGTGACATGTCAATTACTTGCGGTAATTACGCGGCACGAGTAATACATGTCTATGGGACCGGCGGACTGCTGGCTCTCCTGCACCTCGGGAGTACACACTGATCAGCGCGAGCTCCCAAAAGACATGATCTACTGCGGCGTGTACTGTACGCGCCGCAGTACATCGTGTGAACATATCCTTAAAATGTATTATTTGGAAAATCAATAAAAAGGTTAAAAAAATTTTTTTTTAAAATTATTTAGAGACAAACACGCTCCTGTGCTGCTGACAAGATACAGCAGGGAGTAATGTCAAAAGCTCGGTTTGGGTTGTTATAGCATATCCAGGAGGTTGGTAACGTAGGGAAGCTTGTGTACACAAGCAGAAGATAAGAACTGTTTTAACTAAAGAGAAGCAAAATCAGAACAGCAATGTAATTGGTAACAGTCTTTATTTACCTTTGCCTACATGTTTAAAGTCAATCAATGAATTGAGAATACCTTAGGCTATGTCACGACACCACTGTGGCCAATTTATAATTTAATTTGTGCCACTTACGGTTGTCAAATAGAAATGAAGGAGCACATGGATAAAATATACCAAGCCTTATAAGAAAACTGAAAAACCTGAATCATCTTACAACATTAATTTAATTTTGAGAAGAACATGGATTTCTTTGTCTTCTAGTTCCTGCTGTGAAACCAAATGGGCAGAGGTTTCAAATGAAGAGAGTATAAATTAATGAACAGATGCCTGCAAAAACTAATGACAATCTACAGCATTTATTCAACTTCAGAAGGTACTGAGAGCCCATAGAGCGCTCTGGATAAGGTGCAGTCAAGGGGCATCCAGAATGGAATAATTAAAAGCAACAGGTTCCCGGCTGCTATGGGACAGATGACGCCCGGGGTATCACTGGAATGTAGACCGCTAATTGCTCATTATAGGTTATTTCTGGGGTAAATTACCAGATGACGAGGCTGCAGACTACTTGCCTGTCTCCTTTTCCTTTTGTGATATTCACCAGTTTCTCTATCCCTCCCGTGTCTGCCAGTGCCTTTGCATTCTCCATGTTCTTACTGGTGACCTCATGCAAGGCACAGCAGATCGCTGCTATGGTGTCGTCAGATAAAACGTTAGGGCCGTTGCCCCCTGGGAGTCGATTGACAAGGTCCCGCATTGCATACTTGCCTAGGAAAGAAGAAAAATTTGCATGGTAAGGTTCTGGACTTTGGGGCCTTCATATGAGATTATAGACTCAAATGTACCTTAGGATAATATTCAACGTAAGTCACTTTCAAAACAACTTAGATCGGTCATACAGCTGAAACCAGAAGTTTCCATCCACTATATAACAAGACACATCTACATGGTTTCCCTCACTCTCTCACAGGAAATCAGAATAAACCTTCTCCGTTTTAGGTCAATTAGGAACCAAAATTATTTATATTTGTCAAATGCCAGAATAATGTGAGAGAATTTTTTAAGGCATTTTTATTACTTTCTGCAAAGTCAGAAGTTTCCATACACTAGGATTACTCTGCCTTTAAAAAAATTAGGACAGCCCCTATGATGATGCCAGGTCTTTGGAAACTTCTGATAGATTTATTGGCAACATCTGAGTTAGAGACACAGCAGTGGATGTACAGTTCCTTGCGAAAGGATTCGCCCCCCTTGAACTTTTCAGCCTTTTGCCACATTTCAGACTTCAAACAAAGATATCAAATTTAAATTTTTTTGTGAAGAATCAACAACATGTGAGACACAATTATGAAGTGGGACGAAATTTATTGGATAAAAAAAATGAAGAATAAAAAAAATGAAAAGTGGGGCGCGCAAAATTATTCGGCCCCCTTAAGTTAATACTTTGTAGTGTCACCTTTTGCTGCGATTACAGCTGCAAGTTGCTTGGGGTATGTCTCTATCAGTTTTGCACATCGAGAGACTGAAATTCTTGCCCATTCTTCCTTGGCCACAGCTGGAGCTCAGTGAGGTTGGGTGGAAGCGTTGTGAACAGCTGGGAGTCAGTGAGGTTGGGTGGAGAGCGTTTTGTGAACAGCTGGAGCTCAGTTGTGAGAGTTGGAAGTGGAGAGTGGGGTTTCTTGTGAACAGCTGGAGCTCAGTGAGGTTGGATGGAGAGCGTTTGTGAACAGCTGAGCTCAGTGAGGTTGGATGGAGAGGTTTGTGAACAGCTGGAGCTCAGTGAGGTTGGTGGAGGCGTTGTGAACGTGGAGAAGGTTGGATGGAAAGCGTTTGTAAACAGTTGGAGCTCAGTGAGGTTGGATGGAGAGCGTTTGTGACAGCTGGAGCTCAGTGAGGTTGGATGGAAGCGTTTGTGAACAGCTGAGCTCAGTGAGGTTGGATGGAGAGCGTTTGTGAGCAGCTGGAGCTCAGTGAGGTTGGATGGAGAGCGTTTGTGAGCAGCTGGAGCTCAGTGAGGTTGGATGGAGAGCGTTTGTGAACAGCTGGAGCTCAGTGAGGTTGGATGGAGAGCGTTTGTGAACAGCTGGAGCTCAGTGAGGTTGGATGGAGAGCGTTTGTGACCAGCTGGAGCTCAGTGAGGTTGGATGGAGAGCGTTTGTGAACAGCTGGAGCTCAGTGAGGTTGGAGGGAGAGCGTTTGTGAACAGCTGGAGCTCAGTGAGGTTGGATGGAGAGCGTTTGTGAACAGCAGTTTTCAGCTCTTTCCACAGATTCTCGATTGGATTCAGGTCTGGGCTGTGACTTGGCCATTCTAACACCTGGAGACGTTTATTTGTGAACCTTCCATTGTAGATTTTGCTTTATGTTTGGGATCATTTTCTTGTTGGAAGATAAATCTCCGTCCCAGTCTCTTTGCAGACTCCAACCGGTTTTCTTCCAGAATGGTCCTGTATTTGGCTCCATCCATCTTCCCATCAATTTTAACCATCTTCCCCGTCCCTGCTGAAGAAAAGCCCAAACCATGATGCTGCCCCCACCATGTGTGACAGTGGGGATGGTGTGTTCAGGGGATGAGCTGTGTTGCTTTTACGCCAAACATATCGTTTTGCATTGTGGCCAAAAAGTTGGATTTTGGTTTCATCTGAGCAGAGCCCCTTCTTCCACATGTTTGGTGTCTCCCAGGCGGCCCCTTCTTCCACATGTTTGGTGTCTCCCAGGTGACTTGTGGCAAACTTTAAACGAGACTTTTTATGGATATCTTTGAGAAATGGCTTCTTCTTGCCTCTTCCATAAAGACCAGATTTGTGCAGTGTACGACTGATTGTTGTCCTATGGACAGACTCTCCCACCTCAGCTGTAGATCTCTGCAGTTCATCCAGAGTGATCATGGGCCTCTTGGCTGTATCTCTGATCAGAGTTGTTTGAGATGAAAGTTTAGAGGGACGGCCGGGTCTTGGTAGATTTGCAGTGGTCTGATACTCCTTCCATTTCAATATGATCGCTTGCACATTGCTCCTTGGGATGCTTAAAGTTTGGGAAATCTTTTTGTATCCAAATCTGGATTTTAACTTCTCCACAACAGTATCACGGAGCTGCCTGGTGTGTTCCTTGGTCTTCATGATGCTCTCTGCGCTTTAAACAGAACCCTGAGACTATCACAGAGCAGGTGCATTTATACAGAGACTTGATTACACAAAGGTGGATTATATTTATCACCATCGGTCATTTAGGACAACATTGGATCATTCAGAGATCTTCACTGAACTTCTGGAGTGAGTTTGCCGCACTAAAAGTAAAGGGGCCGAATAATTTTACACGCCCCACTTTTCAGTTTTTTATTTTTTAACAAAAGTTTAAAATATCCAATAAATTTGTTCCACTTCACAGTTATGTCCCACTTGCTGTTGATTCTTTACAAAAAAAATAAAATTTTATATCGTTATGTTTGAAGCCTGAAATGTGCCAAAATATTGAAAAGTTCAAGAGGGGCCGAATACTTCCGCAAGACACTAAGTTACTATTTATTATGCTTGTTTGAGCACTTTATGTAGGTTGAGATATTTTTGCTCACTTATTTGCTACTCTAGACAGGTGGTAGGTGCTGCCTATGTAGGTTTTCTTTATCTTTCTTTTGTTTTGAAGCACGCTCAAGTCTTGAAATAGATTTTTAGTCATATACTAATAAAATTCAATAATTGTATTTGTTGTCTTTTGCTATATGTCATTTGTATTACTCTTTGATGAATAATTAGGATGCTGGGCTGATGGCGGCCAGGATCGTAAGTGTAAAACTTTGCCATATTTGTTGAAGTGGATCCACGTACCCGATGGCAGTTTTCGCCTTTCAAAAATGAAAGACCAATCCAAAATTCCTAATTCAATGAACCGGGGAAACAAAGGGAGCAGAACAATCAATTAATTCCGGTTTTTGACTTGTTTTTTCATCTGTCCATATGTATTTCACAAGCCATTCTTCAATAGGAGTGAACAGACAAATTGAAATTAGCATGGGTATTTATTTTTTTCTTGTAAAGTAAGGAGAATAAACACTCTGTGACATGTCTGTGCACCTTCATCTATTGGCACCCCATACATACCAATTAGCTCCTTGTTCCGAATATCTAACGCCATATTTCTCAAAGCCGTGGCTACAGAAGACACCACTCGGTCGTTATCCATCCTCAGCAGCTCGACCAGGATGGGCAGCCCTTTCTCTTTCCTGACTGCTGCTCTAATGTATGCTGCAAACTACAAAGAGAGAACAGCAATTATACACCGCTCCAGCGGGAAATCCTACAGGTCATCTCTGCTCCACACTCTAAAGTTTATTACAACTAGCAGCTGGTGTCAATTTGCACCGAGCTCTGGCCCTATTAATTACATCAGTAAACAGAACTCCACTAAGCAGTGATGTGGAGAAGTTTCAATGCTTTATTACCTTCCAGTTCCCAGCGGAGAGATTCTGGAGAGATCCGGCGGAACCTTCTAATGTTGCAGGGTTAGAACTTTCGGCTAAGAGAGTTAGATATGGCTTAACGACAGAAGGGTGCCAGAGCATTTCCACCCCCTTCGGGGACTGAGATAGTCCAGGAATAGGTCCTACACCATCCCACTGTAACAAAAAGAAAAAAAAAAGTCACTCGTACAGACCTGGGTTCAGTTGATGGATTCAAGTAGCAGAAGTTAGGGATTGATACACAAGGGGGTCTTATGGTCTTTAAAGGGGTTTTGCCACGATCTAATGTTGACGTGGGATCCTCCAAAATGGGTATTTAATCACTTTTCTAAATAAATGTAAAAAAAAGTGCCTATGAGAGCTGCAGCCTGGCTTGGGTCACCCTTAGTTTTCCTGATTTTTAAAACTTTAAAAGGGGTTTTCCCGGGACCCCATTTAAAACTTACCCTTTATCAGCACCGGTAGAAATAAAACAAATATGCTGATCATAAAGGCTGGGGGTTTAAAGGAGGAATAAGGGAGGTCTAAAAATTTAAACTAAAATAAAAACGTCAAATGGGATTCCAATAAAAGCAAAAACAACCCTAAAGATCACTTTTTTCCCTGCCCTTTAAACCCCCTTACCGGGAGCATTTTTTCCCTCTTTAAACAGAGTATTTTTTTTAAAATTGGGTCATGTGTCACTTTATGTGAAAAATAATTTTTTTGACACTTTAACCTACCCTTTGTAATAGAGATTGTTTTCGGGGGAACATTGTGTTTTAAAAAGATAGTAAAAAAATTTTTGGTAAAAAAATAGTTTGTTTATTTGGGGAAAAAATATAAAAAAAATCGGAAAAATTTTGAAAATTTTCCCAATTTTAAACTTAAAAATTTTTCTGCTGAAAGGGACAGATAGTTTTTCCACTAAAAAATAGTTTATAACGGGCATTCCCTTTTGTGGGGGTTGTTCGGCAACTTTTTTTCATTTTTTTTTTTTTTTTTATGATTTTTGGGGGGTTTTTAAAAATTTATAGTAATTTTAAAATTTTCAAAAAATTTTTCAATAAACATTTTTTAGAGAACAGCCCCAATTTTCTAACGTGATTTTGATTTGGCCTTTATTTTTAAAGATCCCATAAATGCCCCCCCCCCCAAAAACCCCCCCCCCCCCCTTAAAGAAGAGAAAAACCCCCAAAAAACAGGTAATTAAAAAAAAAAAATTTAAAAAAAAAAAAAAGAAAAAAAAAAAGGAAGTTTTATTAACTTATTTTTTAAAAAAGTTTTAATTTTTAAATAAATTTTGGAAATTTTTTTGGAAAATTTTAAAAATTTCATTTTGTTTCAATTTTAAATTTTTATACATTTTACAAAAAATTGGGTAAAGGGATCAAAATAATTAAATTTATTCCCCAATTCTCCTTTTCCAAATATCCCCTTTTGGGGCCCTAGGCATTTTTTCTCAACCCAACCCCAAATGGGAGGAGTCCCAAGGACTCTGGAGTTCATTTTCATTACCATTTTTTTTTGGGGGCCTTTTTAGGTTTGGGGGAAACCCCCAAAGGTTCCCAAAATTAAAAACCCCCAAAAAATACCCCCAATTGGAAACTCCCCCTTAAAGGGACTATACCCAGGTGTAGTGGGCAAAATCGACCCCGGGTTTGTGTCAAAAAAAATTTTTACCCGTTGGGGTGTAAAAATGTAAAACTTTTTTTTTTTCCAATTTAATCGAAATTTTTTAGTGAAAAGGGAAAAATTTTTTAAAAAAAAATACCTGGTAAAAAAAAGCCCCCAAAACCCTTGTAAACAATTTTTTCCAAGTTGGCAAAAACCCTAAAATTGGTTTTAATCTGTTTTGGGGCGCATGGCAGGGGGTTAAGGGAGGGAGCGCTATTTGGGTTTTTGGAATGAAGATTTTGGGGGGGCCCAATGTGCATATACAAACCCCCAAAGTACCAAAACCCAGGTTTAAAACCCTTCCCAAAAGTAAAAATTTTTGGTTTCCCCCCACCCCCCAAAGAACCCCTCTAGGGTTTTAAAATTGTAAAATTTTGGGTGAAAGGGTGTTAAAAAATTTGGTTTTTCATTGGGCTAGGAAAATGAGGGGAAAAACGCAATTCCCCCATTTTTTTTGGGAGCTTAAATTTTTACGCTTTTCGCCATGCATTTAAAATGACAGGATATCTTTACTAGGGGGGTGGGTAAAATTCCCTTTGTTTTAAAATTTTATAAAATTTTTTTTAAATGTTTTATTACTTTTACACATAAAAAAATAGGGTTTAAAAAAAAAATTGCGTTTTTTGTTGTTCTGTTCTGATGATAATTTTTTCAATTTTTTTTTAAAAGGGAGTTTTTTTGGGGCTTTTTTTTTGGGGATATTTAAAATTTTTTTTATTATTTACCATTATGGGGGGAAATTGCCCCCTTTGATCACTTTTTTTTTTTTAAAAGGTTTTTGTGAGGTTTTTAAAACAAAAACAGCTTTCCCTGGTAGGGTTTTTTATTTTTTTTTTAAACAGCTCCCCTTTGCAGTATAACGGGAACATACTAGTATTATTCCAAAAAAAAAGTCGTAAACGAAAAAATTACTGCGATACCCAATTTGTATATTTTTTTATTTTTACTGTTTTAACAATAAAACCCACTTTATTAAAAAAGGAAAACATTTTTGGCATCCCCATGTCTAGACCCAAAATTTTTTTATTTTTCTTTTTCGGATGTGAAAGGGTTTGTTTTTTTGGGGGAAAGAGTTGCTTTTTTTTGGGGTATAATTTTTGGGGGGAAAAAGTTTTTGATAAGTTTTAAATACTTTTTTTTTGGGAAGGGCAGGGTGAAAAAAATACTGCAATCCTATAGTGTTTTTTTTTTTTTTTTTAACGCGTCACTGTCCCGGAATCCATGACCAGTTAGCTTTACTCCGGGGCATACATTTAGGCAAAAACCTTTTAAATATTTTTTAAATTTTAAACATTTAAAAAAAAAAAATTTTTTATATTATGTTAAATAATTTTTTATGCATCGCGTCTTCTGAGGACCCATAATTTCTTTTTTTTCCCCATAACAAGACGGTATGGACTTTTTTTTTTGGGATGAACTAAATTTTTAAATTTGGTCCATTTTTGGCTTTCTATATAAAAATTTTTGATCGTTTTATTCAATTTTATTATGGGGATTACAAAAATCGAATTTGGGGACGTTTTTTGTTTTTTTTTTTTATGGGTTTCCCCGGTAGGGGTTTAATTTAACTTTACAGATTTATGGGGGGGTTCGTTACACAGCGGGGATACCAAATAGGGGGTCCCTTTATTTATTTTTGATTTTTTTTGGGGCGATTGGCGTTTGAAAAGGGGAAAAAGGGGCTGGTTGTAGTGTTTTTATTTTTATTTTTTGTTTTTGTGTTTTACTTTTTTTTAAATTTGACTTTTTTTTTTTACTTTTTTATTTTTTTTTAAACTTTAATTTTTTAACAGAAATTTTCATCGGATTGCTGTTAGAATGCAGACCAGTCACAGTATCAGTCTGTGTACTGGTTCCCATGACAAGCCTGTCAAAATCCCCAAAATGCATTGCGGGCAAGGTGAGTATAAAGCCCCCGGGAGTGCCTTTTCCTTTCCCAGGATCTTTCAAAAGGGGGTACGGGGCCCGTGGGCAGCCGGGGAAAACCCGGCAGGGGGGAGTCACTCCTCCTGCTGCGGCTTTTTTTATCGCACCCATGACAGGCTCCCGTTTTGAAGCGGTAATCCCCCGGGCCCGGGCCCCACCCCCCGACCCGGGGGGAAAATACGGATGGGGCCCAAAGCGGTAATTTACCGCGGGCCCCATGTTCGTTTGGGGGGCCCCGCCGAACCCCGCGCGATCCCCAGGGGATGGATACGTCCTTTTTGGGGGAAGTAAATTTCCCCGTTGGGGGGTATCCTTTAGCCCCTATGTGGGGGAAGGGGGTTAAAAAGCTCAAAACATTTTGCCTGCCATCAAAAATAAGAAGTGTTTACGCAACGGGCCCTTTAAACCCCTCTTGCGTTTTTGTGGAAGTTTTTCGGGGAAAAACAAAGGGGGTTTGGGAGAAATGCTGAAGCTCTCAGCTCTTCACTTTTTTAATACATATTTTAAAAAAGGTTATTAAATCCCCAAATTTTGGAGGATCCCACTAAACATTAATGGTGGAAAAACCCCCTTAAACTAAGCTTTAAAGAAAAGGGGGAGAACAAACCCCGGTTGTTTTTATAGAAAATTTTCCCGGTTGAAATGTAATTTTCTGAGTAAAACATCAAAAGTTCCTCCCTAAACCCCCCCTACCCCTGCCCCTTTTGTAATGCTGTCTGTTTGGACCCCTTATTTCTTTATGAACCGATAAAGGGAGAAACAAAACCTGTAGAGCTTGTCCCAAATACATTTTTACCCTTGGGGGTTTTTAAGCCAAACATGTATTTTTAACTACAAGACTGAATACAGCCTCAGGAGCGTGAGGGGAGGTGGTGCGATGACATCATGGAGGGGGGAAACTTTTTTTTTTTTTAACCAGGAAAAATTCAACCCCCCTTTTTTAAAGGGGCCAAGAGGAATTTCAGCCTTTTAGGGGGGGAAAAATACTTTTTGGAAAAAATTCCCTTTAAGTGAACTTGTAGGGGGTTTTTGCTTTAAGTAACAAATAAAAAAAAGTTGGAAAAGACCCCGGGTAAATCGACCCCCAATCTCCCTTCCGACAATTTTTGGATTAGAGGAAAACAAAACCCCAAATTTGGGGAGATTGCCCAAAAGGGAAAAAAAAATTCCCCCTTCCTGATTCCAAATATGGAATCAGCTAAATCCTGTAATAACGTTAATCACCAAAAATCTAGCCCCAAAAACCTGTGCCTAAAAGATGTTTCCCTTCAGAGGCGGGGGGAAAATAGGGGGAAGAAGTTGAGAAAATGTGAAAATAAAGGGTTTTGGGTTTGATTTGAAAAGCACAAATTTTAGAGTAAAATTTCAGAGTAAATCCAAGGACTTTTTAAGAGACAGGGGAAAGCCCTGCTATCCCGCCCACATAAGCATTGGGGCCTTCATCTTTTCCCTTTAAGCCCCAAATTTGGCATGCTGATTGCCATATTTCGAATCAGGGAAGGGGGTTTTTCCCCCTGAAAGGGGGGCACATTGGATTCCCTTTTGGGGGTTTTTTGGGTTTTCCCTGAATCAGCCCCCAAGTGGGGTTATAGTTTGTTTATTCAATGCACCACTGTTTTTTCCCAAAATTACTCTTTTAAATTAAAAAACAAAAAAAAAAAACCCTTATGGGACTAAAAAGAGACATTTGAAAGTCCTCTTCCCTCCCAAACCAAAATTTGATTGACATTTTACAGCTTTTGTTTTTTGCGGGCCCCACACTGTCATACATTGTATGTGGGCGAGGTCAGAACTTTCATTTTTCTTTTAAGAATCCTGTCAGGATTTACTTTGCTTTTCACTCAAATCCTAACCCTATCAAAATAAAAAAAAGGATATGGAGGTAAGTTTTCCCTTTCCTTTAAGCTTGCTTTGAGATAGGGAAGCATAAGCCAGGTTATCTTTCACGGGGGGGTTCAGTCCATTTTTTTTAAAGTCTGGGGCCAGTTTGTAGATGTAATGATTTGTTTTCGTTTCTCATTTCATTTTAAGGGAGTTCCAAACACAACCATGGAGTGTCCCGGGTACATTTAAGAAAAACCACAAAAAAACGGGAAGAGCGCGCAATTTAAACCCATCTCCTCTTTTTTGGGCCCCAAAGCTCGAAGTGCCCTACAAAGGGGCCTTAAAGGGTTTGTCTCCTAAATTGTTTTTATTTACCATTCAGTTTTTCTTGGTTTTCCCTTTTAAAAATTTCCCGGGGCGGGGTTTTATTTGGCTTCCATTTGGATGATAGAACCCGGGTTTAGTATAGAAACCCAGTGTTGGCACCAAATATGAAATAAAAGGTCTGTAAGTTTATAGCGCCCTAGGGCTAAATGCAGCCATACAAGGGGGGATAATTAGAATAGGTGGGCCCCATGTTTTTGGGACAATATTGCAAAGTATTTGTTTTTTGAAAGATTTTTAAAATATAAGGGGCCCAACAATTGTTTTGAGCCCACCCCTTTAAACCAGAAAAAAGGGGTGACACTCCCTTTTACGGGTTTTTAACCTTCAGAAAACTGCAAGACAAGAGCTCTTCTGGTCAACAACTACCCTCGAATATAGACAGTGATTCAGGCATGTGGTCGAAATCAGAGGAGAAAACCACCCCGGGGGGTTTATTTTTTTCCCCCCTTTTAAAGGGCAAAAAAAATGTTTTCCCCCTTGTTTTCCCTCCCAAAACCCCCCCAAAAACCAAAATCTGCCATTAGGGGGAGCTGGGAAGATGGTTGGTAGGATCCACCTGAAAGAAAGGTTTTGTTGAAAATTAATGAAATGTGAAGGCCCCAGCTTTACCCTGGGTTCACACAATATTTAATGCGGGTTTTTAAACCCAAAAACCGGGTTTTTGGATCATAATGGGGAGGGCCTATTAGAAGAGATTGGGATTACCGGGTTTTGATTTTTTTAAAACGCACTTTAAAGTTTTTTAATATTGTAAACAAGACAAGATAACGAGGGGGGGGTTTAATGCAATCATCAAAAGGTTGCAGATGTCCTTGGGCTTGTCAAGAATTGGCAAATTTTCCCAAATTACGAGTATCAGAACAGTACCCCGGGCCGAGCAAAACGACCCCTGGGTTTTAAACATGACTTCGGGCAACCAGGGTAGGTAACTACCCCACTGACCCTGGCACCAAATCGGGAACAGTGAAAGAGGCCGGGTAGAAGTACTATTGGCGCTTGGCCCCTGGGGGGGACATCCAGGGCCAGGGAGTGTGTTTTTGGGGCCTTTTGATTAACCAAGGGAAATCTAGTTTTTTTTTTAAATTCCTTTTTTGGGTGGAAGGGGCCTTTTGCGGGGTAAAAGGTTGGGGGACCAAAACAAAGGAAATTTTGAGGTTTTTATTTTGTGTTCCAAAAAAAGGCTTTTTTACCCTTTGGGGGGTGGTTTTTCCCAAACTGGCCTTTTGGGACTGTCGCTAGTTTCAAAGCCGACCCCCCCCCCCCCCCCCCACTATCCCAGAGTTAGTTAAAATTTTTTTCCCCAAGTATTATTAACCCCCCCATGTAGGGGAGGGTTCAAAAATTCTGAAGTCTGTTGTAATCTGATTTTAAATTTTAACCCCTTTGTCCCCTAAAAAAAGGGGGAAACTTTTTTGTTAAGGTTTTGAACAATCGTTGTTGGGGGGGTTTCGGTGGGGCGGTGGGCGCCCGGGCATCACCCCCTTTTTGGTCTTTGGGCCCAAAATGGGTGTATTTGAGGTACCCCGGGGCCCCCCGTTCATTGTGCAGATTTAAGCAAATCAATCTTAACTGCACTAAGTATCTTTCCCAAATTCCTTTTTTGTAATAAATTTTCATTTTTTATATTTTTCCCGGCTGATTGAAATTTTTTTTGACCGAATCAATCCCCCCGCTTACAGACCCCGTTTCCGCCTAATAATGCGGGGATTCAGTGTAAACCCTCCCTCAATAATTGACCCCGGATTTTTTTTTTGCACCAAAAAAAATGGGCATAATTTGCAGGGAGGGATTTCCCTTTTGGAAACATGTGAAGGGGATTCCCGTAAAATTTAAAGACTTTGTGAATTTTTCCCCACATTAAGTGGGACCAATTGGGAGATTTTCAATAGTGTTTAATTTTAAAAGAAAACTTAAATTTGATAGCCCGGGATGTCAAATGGGCCCCTACTGTTGGGAAATTAAAAAACCATTCAGGGCCACTGTTTTAGATTATAAAAAAGCTGATGGGAGTTTTTTTCCCAAAATTGGGGGGGCCCGCATTTTGGGGGAAAGCCGGGAGTGAAGTTTTTAAATGCGCCCATTCATAAATAGAGTTGAAAAAATTGGGTGGGGTTTTAGAACTGTTAGTTAAGTTTGTCCCAAAATTTAAAGTTGGTTTAACTTTTACCCCGAAACGGTCCCAAAATTTTCTGCTGCATTTAAGCCCCCCCCCCCTTTCCCCAGTGATCCCACCCCCCTTTTATTGATCGGGACAAAAGCGTGAAACTTCAAAAAAATAAAAATGTGGCGAAAGCTTTTTTTTTGGGGGCAAATTGAGCCATAATTCTGGCAAATCCCCTTGGATAAATCTCCCCCATTTTTTTTTTTTTTTTTTAAATGCATGCATTTCAGGGGGGTTTTTTTTCCAAGCTTTTTTTCTCTTAAAAAAATTTTCGCATTTTTGGGGGTTTTGTCTGTGAAAATTTTTTTTTTTTTTGAAAAGGGGTGTGGGGAACCGAAGTCAGGGGAAGTCAACTGGGAAATATGAAATGCTTTGTTCCTGAGCCTTTTTTTTATTTATTTATTTTTTTTTGGGTCAATACGGAGCATGCAGTAGGTGTTGCCTTTTTCAGGTGTGTTGTGGTGTTTTCCTCCTTGTTTACCTCCACTGTCTTTTTTCTTCCCTAAAAAAACCCTGTGTGTGTGTGTTGTGTTTTATGACCTTTCTATGACCTTTTTCCACTTTAAAAATTACATGATGGATCTCATGATTTGTGATGTGAAAAAATGTATCAGGGAAAAAAAATGCAACAATTGCATGTACACTTTTTTTTGTTGTTGCAAAAAACAAATCAAAAACTGCATGTAATAAAAGTATGTAGCCTGAAAGACAAAAGGCATGGAGTTGTTTTTTTTTTTTTTTTTTAACCAAAACTATGGCATGCAAAATAGAAGTATGAAGGATCCTAAAAAGGGGTGTTCACCTCACACAAGAATGACACTTTGATAGGATATGCCATCAAGGTGCGGATGGTCACGGGTACCACCTCCAGGACCCGATCCACTGGGTTGCACTTAGAACTCTCAAAGTACAGAACAGAAAGTAGTGCACAAATGCGACCTACTCTCCAATCTGAATGATACTTTTAGTTTTTTCTTCCCAAAACAGGTAAGGATCACTGAGTTGGGACATGCACCTGCCACACATTGATGGCATACCTGATCAATATATCATTAAAGGGGTTGTCTCACTACAAGGATTGCTGCTTTTATGTTAAAGATCTTACAAAAACGAGTCACTTTGCAATATGTGTCCATTAACAGTGTCCTACCTATTCTGAGATATCCCCTCTTGCAGGCCCGGACTGTCCATAGGGACCGCAATGGCCGCATATGCGACTGGACCCCTGTGCCAGGGGGCCGACAAGCCGCTCTCGCTGCACGGCCGGGTCACTGACCCAGCCATGCAGCCATCACGGCCGCCGCCTGCACCGCGCGGTCCAGGCAGCAGCCAAGGCTGAACATCTGGGATCTATTGATCCCGTCTGTTCAGCTCCCAGGAGGCCGCGGGGTAGGCGCGCGATGTGATGACGTCATCGCGCGCCTGCTCCGCGGCCCCCATTTGGGTGAGAGCGGCCACTCCGGACGGACTTGGAGAAGAGGAGAGAAAGACATCAGGTGAGTAAGATCTTTATTTTTATTTTTTTAAACTACTTACTGGCCCTGCCTGGCTATATACCCCCTGGCCCTGCCTGGCTATATACCCCCTGGCCCTGCCTGGCTATATACATATTGGCCCTGCCTGGCTATATACATATTGGCCCTGCCTGGCTATCTACCCCTTGGCCCTGCCTGGCTATCTACCCCTTGGCCCTGCCTGGCTATATACATATTGGCCCTGCCTGGCTATATACATATTGCCCCTGCCTGGCTATATACATATTGGCCCTGCCTGGCTATAGACTGCCCCTGCCTGGCTATAGACTGCCCCTACCTGGCTATAGACTGCCCCTGCCTGGCTATAGACTCCCCCTGCCTGGCTATAGACTGCCCCTGCCTGGTTTATAAGACTGCCCCTGCCTGCCTACTTCCTGGCCCTGACTGCTAATTACTGCCCCTGGCCCTACCTGGCTGATTGCTGGGGGCAGCCCTAGTTTCCTGGCTGATTACTGGGGACAGCACCAGCTAACCTGGCTAGTTACTGGGGACAGCCCTTTGCTACCTGGCTATTTTACGGGGGTGGGCCCCTGTCTACCTCCCAAATTAATGGAGGAAGGCCCGGGTCTACCTACCTAATGGGGGTCTACCTATTTACATGCCACTTATCTGACTTTTTTTTAATTTATAATTTTTAGGGTCTAACATACGCTGTTTGGGGAATTGATAGGAAAGTGCTGGAAGAAGAGGAGTCTAAGATGTATTTGTGGGAAATTCTACAGGGACGAAATAGTGACCACTAGAAGAGGACACTGCATGCTGTACCGGACAGAGAAAGAAATGGAAGGAACCACTCATCAGGGAAGCGTCATGGAGGTTTGGGCCAATTGGAGAAGAAAAGGAGAAGAAGACAACTCCCATCAGAGAATTACGTCTCCTGTGGTACCCTGCTGCCAGGGTCATTTTACTTCTATGTTGAATCAGTGCTGTATTCATGTGATGGGACCTGACTACTGGGGATGTGATTGGTGGGGGTTGTAGGGTTTTGTTGTAGGTTATGTTGTAGGGTCAGTGTGGCTTGTCCCTGATTGTAAAAACAAGTGCACACCTGACTCTGTGATGAAGGGTTTCTCTGCACCACTGTTTTCTCTCTTGCTTGTGTGTAGGGCTCTCACACAGAGCGTTTTTGGTGGGATTTTTTTGATGTGTTTTTTGTGCAGAAATGTACAGCATTAACTGCTCTGTCTCTCTGCACAAAAAAAGCACCAAAAAAACCCCTAAATGCACCAAAAAGCTCCGTGTGAAAGCACTTTAAGTGTAGTTTATTTTAGAAAGTGGCCAGGTGCGAGAACAAGGGACATTTTGTAAGCGGATATTGTATGTGGGCTGCTGGGGGCTTAGTTCCAGGGCTGATTTTTATTCCCTGTCTGGCCCTGCCCTCTTGTATGGGCTGCATCAGCTCCTCAGATTGCTATAGCTACAGACCTGTTTGATCTATCCGGATAGGCTGCCAACACTGGATGCAATCTCTCCTGATAGGCTGCCAGCACTGTTTGCTATAGCTACAGACCTGGCTTCTACTGCAGCCTAGTAAATGAAAACAAGAAAACATGACTGAGGTGAGATGAATCAATGTAGTGAGACAACCCCTTTAATGTGTGAGATGGGAACACCCCATTAATAAGTCAATATCTTGCACAGACATATACCGACAACACCCACCAGGTCTTCTTGGGGTGGCCTTTTCTTCTTCTTCTTTTTTTTCCCCCAACAACTGGAGTCAGAGTCCTTGCTGGGGGATTCCTTACAGAAGTCCTCCATTTCATTGATTCCCAAGAGGCGAGCTTGAGGCACTTCCAATTCTAGGCGGTAAGACAAGTTTCTCAAGGTGCAGACACAGTTCTCCACTGTCTGGAAGAAAATGCAGTGTCAGTGTCACTCAGAGGTTCCAGCGGCCGGACAATGACAGGCTCCATGTAATTAGCTCTGCTGCAGAGGAGCCGTTGTCATAGGAAAACATGAGATGTGGTTTGTAGACTGCAGAAACTAAGCACATTAATGACTCTGGGAGCGCTTTCTCCAATTAATGAAGAAAAAAAACTGCCATCAGTGGGTTATCGAGCAATTAATACCGCCCGGCACATGAGCTTATTACCATACAGACAACTGCTATTCTAATAAATACAAGTAAATTAAAAATTCCAAATATAAAAGACCAATAAAAAAATGGGGAAAACAACACAAAACAAATCCCAACACACTTGTGGCATTCTTAAAGAGAACCTGCCACATAGTTTATGCCTCCCTGGCTGAGGACAGCACAAGTGTCACTAGTGTCAGACCTGCTGTTTCCAGCGCTGTGCCCCTTATTCTGTAAGATGCTGTAGTTTTCGTGTATTTAATGCTCAAATCTGCAGTTTTCAGCCAGAAGAGTCATTCGAAGAGTCCTTCAGTGTGTCAGTTTTTTTCAAACCCGGCCAATCGGAGGCTAGCCCTGCCCGCCTCAACTGACCAACCTATTACTATGAATAGGTAGAAACATGTGAATAACTCAGTGGGCGGGGCTAGCATTGGGTGGGCGGGGCTAACACCAGCTCATGAATAAGATTTGAGGGGTGAATGCTCTAAAACTACAGCATCTTACAGAATAAGGGACACAGCGCTGGAAACAGCAAGTCTGACACTAGCTTGTGCTGCCCTCAGCCAAGGGGGCATAACCTATGTGACAGGTTCTCTTTAATGATAGAATCCAAAGAAATACTCTAAAAGGGAAGATCTCTCCTTAGGGAGAGCGCCTATATAGGCGTGTGGAGATGCAAAATTGCCTTTTGCACTCCACGAAGCATCTGCATATCACAAAGTATTATGGGAAAGAAGCTGAGAAGCTCAAGCGCCCTCTATTGGATGTAACAAATCCTCAATTTGCTTTTGACCCTCTCAGCCAAGCCAGCATTGCTCTGCTCTGTACTGACAAGGGTCAAACACCCCGAAACGGCTGTCTCCAGATGGATGATGCTGGCTTGGCTAAATATCCCTTTTGCTTTCCAAAGACCCAGTGGGTCAAAAGCAAATTGAGGATCTGTTACATCCAATAGAGGGCGCTTGAGCTTCTCAGTTCCTTTCCCATAATGCCTTGTGATATGCAGATGCTTCATAGAGTGCAAAAGGCAATTTTGCAGCTCCACACGCCTACATGGTGCTCTCCCTAAGGAGAGATCTTCCTTTTCTGAGCCAGTCATTGCCTCCCACTCAGCCAAGCCAGCATCGCTCTGCTCTGTACTGACGAGGGGGCAAACACCCCGAAACGGCTGTCTACAGATGGGCGATGCTTGCTTGGCTAATATCCCTTTTGCTTTCGAAAGACCCAGTGGGTCAAAAGCAAATTGAGGATTTGTTACATCCAATAGAGGGCACTAGAGCTTCTCAGCTTCTTTCCCATAATGCCTTGTGATACCCAATCTCTAGTAATTCAAGGCCTGGGCTATATGCACAACTAATTAAGCTCCAACTGCAGTCCACAGGAATACACTAGGAGCATACAATGCTATGGACTGCAGCGGTCACTTAATTCAATCAGGAGCTCTGCAAAAAGTCTTAGGAAGACCTGTATGATCAGGTTTTGTAGCCTTGTCTGGCTTAAAATGCGCCAAAGTGAGCCGGCTACAATGTCTAATGCGCCAAACAAATGTGTAAGACGCATTGCTCGAAATACTCAACACTGTTTAATACGATTAACACGAGGGGGCGTCCTGGGGGCACATCGCAAAACTGGAGGCATTACTGCTCGGACAGGCAGACCTATCTCAATGTGGTGCCTGAGCCTGAGGAGGAGAAGTGGAGCTAGATTTGCAATTAGGGCAAAAAATGTCCATTATTTCTCAACTTGCACCAGTACAATAATAAAAAGTAATTTCTGATAATTATCAAACTATATAAAATGAATTTAAATGTATTACAAAATGTTATATAAAATTACATATAAAAATATATAATATTCCAAAATTATAAAAATATCTCCTATAAAATGTATTTAAAATTAATAGAATCCAAAACTAGTTTTACATTAAATAACCGACTGATGATCAGATTTTTACTACATTAAATTTGAAATGTACTTTTGCTGCTCTCACCCATTATTCTACATACAGCACAGGTATTGCTGGGATCTGTGGTCCACCAAGCAGGATCAGTCCCATAGTGTCTATTCACTGACATGCTATTCTAATGACTTTTCTCTTATTTCCAGCCTATCTATAGCCTCTATCATGTTAGGTGCATTACTTATGCACCTAAGTTTCATAATGCACCGAACACACAGGCGAGGCGCGATGACCTTCAGACACCATTTATAATCGCACAAAAACCACTTTCATACATTCAGGTGCATTATACACTGAAAAATAGATGCGAAAATGAACTTCGAAGCGCCTTCCTTCATACAGGTCTCCCTTAATGTAGCCTTTGCTTCGTGCTGCCATTCGTGTATTTGTGGTTTTCAAGGGGGTTGTCCAAGAAAAAAGGGCTTTGCGGTTTTCTAGAAAGAGCGCCACATCTGTCCATAGGTTGTGTCTGGTATTGCAATCCAGCTTCATTCACTTAAATATGAATCAGCAGTCCAAGGACAGGTGTGCTGCTTTCAGAAGAACATCAGACTTTTTTTTTTTCATTCTATACAACCCCTTTAATTTACCAGCATCATGTCAGGAATACGTCAAAGACCACACCTTGTACTGTATAGACTGCAGTCGCCTAAATTCTTCAATATATTGTCACTTATAGATTCCCTCCAAATATTTTAAAATAGAACAAGACATGGAAAGAGTCTCGAACCCTTTCCTGCTATTTGTCAGCAGGCTGCAGTTTTAGGACCCTCAGTTGTCTGCATACACTCGGTCATGGTACTCTATGGATCGGTGGTGGATATATAGTAATCTCAAATCCATTCTGTTTCGTTGAGTCTGCTATTCACAGCCAGACCAGGCTCCCACTTCCTGTTTAGGCTGTGGGTGGTTCTACAGCAGTGACTGACATTTCCGCTCTGCTGCTATTCCTAGCTCAGCCTGTAACAGGGAAATTGGTGATGAAGGGGTTTTAACAGCAGGGAAAAAGGCTACACAGCCGTTTGTCAGGAAGTAAAGATAAACAAGCTCCTGTGCTGCTGCTGCTAAGACACAGCAGGAAAAGAAGTGATGTCACTATGCTGGCCAGGGTTGCTAGAACAGAAAGACGTGATTGGTAACCTAGGAAACAAGCAGGAGATAGGAACTGCTCTAACTCTGAATGGAAGCAAAATCAGATCAGCAATTAATTTGGTAATAGTCCTAATTGACCTTTCCTTAAATGTTTAAAGCTAATCAACGTGATAGGAATACCCCTTTAATAAAATTATTTTAGGGATTTTCAGAGCATCAGAGCACCTTGTGGTAGGCTTAAAGGGGTTGTCTCACTACAAGGATTGCTGCTTTTTATGTTAAAGATCTTGCAAAAATAAATCACTTTGCAATATATGTCCATTACCAGTGTCCTACCTATTCCTAGATATCCCCTCTTGTATGGGCTGCATCAGCTCCTCAGGTCGCTATAGCTACAGACCTGTTCAATCTCTCATGATAGGCTGCCAGCACTAGTTGCTATAGCTACAGTGAAACGAAAAACGATCCAGCAATTCCAATATATAGCAGTCAAAAGCACAAAAATGTATTTAAATCTTCTTAAAAAATATATGCATAGTGCATAGACACATATAATAGACATATAATAGGCACATATAATAGACAAGCAGACAAGTAGATGACCCTAGTTTGAGGGTCATCTACACGGGCTGCTTGTCTATTATATGTGTCTATGCACTATGCATATATTTTTTATGAAGATTTAAATACATTTTTGTGCTTTTAACTGCTATATATTGGAATTGCTGGATTGTTTTTTGTTTCATTGAATGCTACACTCTGACCAAGTGGATCCGGGCATTGTGTTTTTTTTATATATACTGCTATAGCTACAGACCTGTTCTGTCTCTCATGATAGGCTGTCAGCACTGGTTGCTATATCTACAGACGTGTTCTCTCTCTCATGATAGGCGGCCAGCACTGGTTGCTATAGCTACAGACCTGTTGAATCTCTCATGATAGGCTGCCAGCACTGGTTGCTATAGCTACAGACCTGTTCTCTCTCTCATGATAGGCTGCCAGCACTGGTTGCTATAGCTACAGACCTGTTCTCTCTCTCATGATAGGCTGACAGCACTGGTTGCTATAGCTAGAGACCTGTCCTCTCTCTCATGATAGGCTGCCAGCACTGGTTGCTATAGCTACAGACCTGTCCTCTCTCTCATGATAGGCTGCCAGCACTGGTTGCTATATCTACAGACCTGTGCTCTCTCTCATGATAGGCTGCCAGCACTGGTTGCTATAGCTACAGACCTGGCTTCTACTGCAACCTAGTAGAAGCCAGTAAACACGCCCCTGAATTCAAAATTAAACCAAGAAAGCAGGCCTGAGGTGAGATGAATCAGTGTAGTGAGACAACCCCTTTAAGCCCTAGCACAATAAAGGTCCAACAAAAGAGAACCTCATTTACAGCAACTCTCTTTCACTAGAGCCTATTTGTTATGGGCTAATTCCCAAATGTACCATTATATGTTATTGATGATCAGTGTAACAGCACAAATTACAATGCCAATAAATGTGGACAACACGTTTCGTACAGAAGAAGGCCGTTCCTCAGAATCATTTCTTTGGTGGCTCCAAAGAATCTCAACCCAACGTGGTTTCTTGTCTAAATATTCTATGCCTGGATGTATGTTAGGAGCAAACTCACTGATCTGTTTGTGCTTGGGGGGAGACATCCTGCCCATGTACAATAGGTTCTTGTAGATCTACTTGTAGATAATGAAAGGATCTGACAAGAATCTACATGAACTCCATCAATTCACTCCACCTTGTGTAGAGGAAATACTGACCGGCCATACTGCATTATCATATTTCATGGACATGCCCTACAGACTGCACCCCTTTCGATTGTCAGATATCTAAAGTCTATAGTCAGCTCTAGGCTCGGAAAAAAGTGGAGGTCCTAACAATGTCAACCATGAGATTCACTGGTAATGATGCAAGCTGCAAGAAGACAGCACAGACAGATTGATTGGCAATAAGCAAAAACTTCCAATTCAGTCTCGTAAAAGTTTTTTCTTATAAATAAATGGAGAAGTTATGGCTCCATTTACAATCTGTTTTGTTGATCCTCCCATGCTAGGAATACTAATGTATTACTTAACCAGCTCCATTGTGTGAACTTCTCCTACCTCAGCCTATGACGTGGGCCGGATACTCCAATGTTCCCCTCTCTCTAACTGCCTGGAAATTGGTTGATGGGTCTCCAGATCCGCATTTCCATGCAGATTTCAATAATGTAGTATAAGTGTAACATCTGATCACGCATTACAGGGTAATTTACCACTAACCTGTATAGCACATTATGATGCATTAGGGATGAAGAATTGGTTAATGGAAGCATTAAGCACCCCAGTAAGGTAAAAACGATTAAAATTAAGTACATAAAATAAGGCAGGGTGCCCACTGCAATTTGTCAAGTGTTTCTAGTCAAGTTTTTTTAGACTGAACAAATAACAATCTGAGACCTAAAAAAACAGAGCCTAACATTCACTCTGAACAGGTTGTTTAGGATTAGAGAGAGACACACACACATATATATATTTAAAGGGGTTGTCTCACTACAAGGATTGCTGCTTTTTATGTTAAAGATCTTTCAAAAACAAGTCACTTTGCAATATGTGTCCATTAACAGTGCCCTACCTATTCCTAGATATCCCCTCTTGTATGTGCTGCATCAGCTCCTCAGGTCGCCAGGGCTGTGGAGTCGGAGTCGTCATAAAATGGACCGACTCCCAAAATATATAATAAGTTGGTCCAGTTAGTTCGATGCAGTGCAAAGAGCAAGAGGAATTGGGTCCGGCCAGTGCTACTACTCCCATATCTTCAGCCTCATCACATGAGGAGTGTAATTGATGACATGGAGCAGGCAAAGTGCTGCCTCAGGGGAAAAAATTCTGCTCCCAGGGCAAACAGATTTCAGCAAAATTTTTCACCTACTTTCAAAGTAGTAGAAGAGTTCAACCATTCATCAAAACTGACTGTGGCTGAGGCAATTCCTTTATACCCTGACATTGTTTGAGATGTTGCCACTGTGGTCACCGCTTTGCCCCCAACCCAAGTTAGTGCAGAGAGGCCGTTCTCTAGCCTGGAAATGAGATGAGATGTGAGGTCATGTATGCAGGATCTGATGGAGGTAATACTTTTTCTCAGAACAAATTCAGAGACTCCACAAATGTTCCTGCAGTGTTTTGCATATTTACATTTTTTTTTGTGTTCTAAAGTCATATCCAATAAATATATTTTACACTGACAAGCAAAATTGTAACAATGTTTTGAACTTGTGACTTTCAGGCTCCATATCTCACTATCCACTACAGTTTTGTACATGAGGCTACTGTAATTTTATATACAGTCATCTTACCTATCTTATACATAAATTTGACTTGCAAGTATTTACCATCTGCTTAGTTCTGCAGAGTCTTTCCTGTAACTACCTTGTTACTGTTTTGCTCCTAAAAATCAATTTAAGTTTTAAGTTAATTTTTATTATTTTGTTAGTATTTGGGAAATCCACCTTTGGTTTTCAGCATTGTCTGAATCCTTCTGGGTTCTGAATCAGATTCAAGTATATCTTGACCAAAATCTGATCCCATGTCTCTTCTACACATTCACAATGTTGGTGCAGACAACAAGTGTTCAAAAGATCAAAACATTGTTACCCTTTTGCTTGTCATTGTCTGTTCTACCTAAATAGCTTGATTATTGTATCATAAGGTGATAAACAGCCTGATGCTACCATTTTACTACAGTAAAGTTATCACTTAAACATGCGTCATTTATGAGGGAGTCAGAAGTTTGAATCGGAGGTTTGGGAAATTGAGGAGTCAGAGTCGGGGCTTTGGCTTGCCGACTCTACAGCCCTGGTTGCTATAGCTACAGACCTGTTCAATCTCTCCTGATAGGCTGCCAGCACTGGTTACTATAGCTGCAGACCTGGCTTCTACTGCAGCCTAGTGGAAGCCAGTAAACACCCTGAATTCAAAATGAAACCAAGAAAACAGGACTGCGGTGAGATGAATCAATGTAGAGACACAACCCCTTTAATAGCGCCTCATCTGTCTGCACATTGAGTATGACATTGCAGCTCATGTCCTTTTAGCTCAATGGAGATGCAATACCGGGCTCAACCCATGGGCAGTTGTGGCGCCATTTCTTGAAATTTTATGACCTTGAATTTCTAGGACCACCAACTTTATCTGACCCAACAATGGTTGCAATCACTCCCCACTATAGAGAACAACCCATACTGATCGATGCTCTGGTTTGCTTATATCCTATGCAGTCATCTGGAACATTTAATGAAGATGTCTGTCCATGAATCATTAAAACCTTGGAGAGGCGCATCTTCATATACTGAAAAGCACAGGTAGGGGGTCAGTTATTTCCCTAGGGGGCATCTTCACAATTTGCCTTAATGATGTCAAATGTATAATGTAAAGAAAATTAGGTCATTTACCAGGTAGTGTGACCGGCAGATCACGTGTCTCACAGAGGGTATGCAACGGAGCTCAATGCCGTCTGTTCACACCTGTGCTGTGCCTTTTATTTACATACACTGCCAGACAGTGTCTCACGGAAGTAAGTACACCTCTCACATGTTGGTAAATATTGTATTATATCTTTTAATGGGACAACACCACCGGCCCTATAGACATTCATTTTTCACAGCGCGTATACGCCGTGAATAATTGACTTGTCACTTCTCTCCCTGCTCACCGCATTTCGCGAGCGGGGAAAGGAGACGTAATCCCTAGTTCTCTATGAGAACTGTGGATTACGTTATGACTGGGACATATCTCGCCCCGTATTGAGCGCAGTACGGCGCGAAATACGGGGCGAGATACGTCCCATTTTAAGCAGTGTGAACATTGCCTAACAGTGTCAATTTGGTGTGTCCCCAAAATAACAACACAGCCATCAGTGCCTAAACCATATGCAACAAAAGTGACAACAAAAGTGAGTGCCAATAAATATATTAATATGGCACAAATAAACTTTTACTAGTATCACAAAGAGTGCAAAATACAAGGCATAGTCGAGCAGGAAAAGGAGCGTACTTCCAGAATATAGAAGAATATATAATCGAGTGCTAAGCCTGGACGGCTATGCATTGTATTTTGCACTCTTTTTGATACAAGTAAGGCCGTGTTCACACGGCTTATTATCGACGGATTTGTGAGCCGGATTGCGCTCACAAATCCGCCGTGAATAAGGGGCGGGGCGGGGCCGGAGCGCGGCGGGGGCGCCGCTCCCCGGCCCCATAGACAATGCACTGTTTACGGCGCGTACGTGACTTGTGCAAGTGACTTTCTCCCCGCCCGGCGGATTCTCCGAGCGGGGAGGAGCGACGGAATCCACTGTTCTCTATGAGAGCAGTGGATTACCGTAATTACGCCGCGGATTGGCGCCGTACTGGCAGCGCAACGGCGCCATTACGGGCCAATCCGCGGCAAAATTGCACCTTGAACGAGCCTAAAAGTTCCAATTGTTAAAAAAAAATCAACCAAGTCGTCCATAGTAATATATTTATTGGAGTTTTGAAAAGGTCTGCGCTACCTGTCACATATGGCAGGGGAAGTGCACTAAGGCAATTATTGGGACATATCTCGCCCCGTATTTCGTGCCGTACTGCGCTAAATACGGGGCGAGATACGTCCCAATAATTACGGTAATCTATGGATTAAGTCTCCTCTCCCTGCTCGCACAATAGGACCGGGCGGGGAGATAAGCGACATGTCAATTATCACGGCGGTATACGCGCCATGAATAATGAATGTCTATGGGACCGGCGGGCTGCCGACCCCCCGCCCTGCTCCCGAGCACACGGCGTAATTGTGGGTGAAATACGTCCCCGCAATTACACCGTGTGAACATAGCCTAATAAGAGTTATCTAAAATATGGAACAAAAGTGAGTACAAAGTGAGATACTGTGCATTGTACGACTGATACCAATGGTGTCTAATGGACTCACCTTACCTATAGAGGGTTCTGACATGTTGTCCCCCAATTTGATTGCAAGTACAGTGCTGCAAGATGGGACAGAACTGCCAGATGTAAGTGGCGTTTTTTGGGGAATCTAATATATTACATAAACTGCTTTCAATACAGTTTTTGTTTCCCATCAATAACTCGAAATTACAAGCAGGTTTATGTCCTGGAGGGAGCTTCCTGGAGGACTGCTAACCTGCATACGTCTTTCACATGGAGCATTGCCTGTAAGATGCTATACTTCAGCTGGATCTCCTCAAGGAGAAATCATACCCATTTGCCCTAAGAGCGGCAAGCAATTTCATGAACTGAACAGTCCCAATACTTTACACCATCTAACAGTCGACATAACACTGATGCACTAGGCAGTGCAATTATAGGGGCATTCTGGTCAATGGAAAGGTGCGTAATGGTTTTGGATAAAAAACGCATTTAAAAATAGTAATCAACTTTCTTAAAGGGGTATTCCTATTTCATTTTATTAGCTTTAAACATGTAGATAAAGGTAAATAAAAGGTTATTACCAAATACAATACTGTTATGATTTTGCTTCATTTCAGAGTTAGAGCAGTTCTTATCTCCTGCTGGTGTACACAAGCTTCCCTAGGTTACCGACCATCTTTACCTGCTCTAGCAGCCCTGGCTGTGATGGTGCCATCACTCCCTGCTGTGTCTTATCAGAAGCACAGGAACTTGTTGATCTTTCTTAGTGACAAACTTCAACCCTTAAAAGCTCGGTAATCTTCTGCTCTGCAGTTAAAAATCTTCCATTACCAATGTCCCTTTAACAGGCTCAGCTAGGGACTGCTGTAGAACCATAACCTGACCAGAAGTGGGAGCCTGAAGCTGGCTCTGTTAAACTGCAAAGTGGGAAGACCTTTTTAGTTTTAAAATAGCTCACCACATAATCTGCTCATTGAGGGTTGGAACAAAAACCTATTATATAAGAAGCCAATAGACAGCTAAAATGAGATACTGGCACCTTGATCATGCTATCTGATCTGCAGGCAGCAGGTTATAGAGGAGCTGAGCAGATTGATATAGAGGTTTATCTGAAAAGATTTAGCAGAACTTGTCATTTCTTCCATTAAACTTGATGCCTATTCTGAGTAAAGACATCCACTCGGTGGTTTTATCAGTGATGGACAGCTCATACACATACAAGAAAGGCTGTCAATCACTGATGACACCGCCTACTGGACTCCTTAACCCAGAGTAAGAAGGAAGAGAAACAAGTTCTACTGAATCTTTCTTCACAGGACTATATATCGATCTGCTCAGTGCTTCCTGCTGTACAACAAGCAGCCATTAGATCAGGTAGCATGTGTTCAATGTGACAGGTTCACTACTTGGATTGCTGTCCGCATCATCAAAGGCTATGTTCACACGTTTTAAATTGGGGCGCACCAGCGAAATGCGCCCCAGTCATTACAGTAATCCACAGAGAACTGTGGATTATGCCTCATCTCCCCAGGTGTACAATACGAGGCGCGGGGAGATAAATGACGTCATTTATTCACGGCACTTACGCGCCGCGAGTAATGCATGTCTATGGGGCCGGCGGGCTCCCGAACACCTGCCGTAATTGCGGGGAGTACCGAAAGACGCTACGTTTTTGGATGAGCTTTTCGGATCCAACACGGATCCTAAAACGCCGTGTGAACATACACTTAGGGTATGTGCACACGGCTGACTTGGAAACAATTTTCAGCGTCCAAACCTCGTCTTCAAAGTGCTTCAAAGTGCCTTTTCAGATGAAGTTTTGGACGAAATTTTGCAGCGCTGTTTCAGACAAGGTTCTGGATGAGGGCGAAAAACGCACCTAAAAACGTGACAAGGTTTTGGATGAAGTTTTGAAGCGTTCCATTGATTCCTACGGAGATTTTCTGCGTTAAAAACGTTTTCAGAATTGACTTGACACCTACAACGCGCGTAAAAACCTCATTGTGTGTGAACTACAACACTGTTTTACAAAGGGATTAAAGGGGTTGTCTCACTACATTGATTCATCTTACCTCGGTCCTGTTTTCTTGATTTCACTTTGAATTCAGGGGCGTGTTTACTGGCTTCCACTAGGCTGCAGTAGAAGCCAGGTCTGTAGCTATAGCAACCAGTGCTGGCAGCCTATCAGGAGAGATCAAACAGGTCTGTAGCTATAGTAACCTGAGGAGCTGATGCAGCCCATACAAGAGGGGATATCTAGGAATAGGTAGGACACTGTTAATGGACACATATTGCAAAGTGACTTGTTTTTGCAAGATCTTTAACATGAAAAGCAATCCTTGTAGCGAGACAACCCCTTTAATGAAAACGAACTGGGGGAGTTTTGGAGGCTTTTTTGACGCGGTTTTGGGAGCAGAAATGCTCTGAAAACAGCGCCAAAAACTGCGTCAAAATCAACCGTGTGAACATATCCTAAGGGAGGTGGAGCGGGGCAATAGAATGGTTTGTCCAAAAGTCTAAAAAATTCCTTAACTTCTCATCATGGGTTACGAAAAACACTCTTACAAGGTTCTCTAGGTGATGGTGCAGATTATTTCCAGTATGTGATAAAAATTGAGAAGTCATTTCTGGAATAGAATTGTACATTCCCAATGAAGTGTGAATACTGTAAGCGTTTCCCTAAAATCAGGGCTGTATGACTATATCTGTATGACACCTCCTGGAGCGCTGACAGTTCCCAGACCACGTGACCGTGCCATAATGGACTCATCGATCAGAGCGCCTGAAGAAAGCAGCAACAGGAGGTATGAATTCACATTTAACTGTTTAACAGCAGAGCGAGGCGAGGAGACAGCCAGCTTCATTCCCGACACATCTTTCACCACTGAGCACACAGACAGGAGGAAGTCGCCTGTGGCTGAGGTTTTAAGAAAAGCAATTGCCTAATGCATAATAAACAAGACTGTGTAAAACGCGTTATTACCCCAGGAATAAATATAAAATACCTTGCTGTCAAAATCTGACGTGTTCACGCAGGTTTGAATCACGAAGAGGAGGGAGTCCACCAAGCCTTCACAGTATCTCATCTGCTTGCGTGCCTCTTCCCCCGCTGAACTCAGATTCCTGAAGGAACAAGAGAACAATGTAACAAAATGAGCGCTGTCAATAAAAACACAAAAACAGCAAAAAAAACCCCCATCTGACTAAGGTTGATTAAAACATTGGGGAGCGGTTATCAAAATTTCTATTCTGAAAAATCTATAAGCCGTGACAAAGCTGCTAAATGTAAAAAGGCAAGAGTACTCTACAGAGCTATTCTCTGCATAAAACATTGGGTTACTTTTGATTTTTTAAGGGAGTTTTGCACTTGCTGTTTCCTAAGGCTGTGGGTTGTCCTACAGCAGTGATTAGCATATTCATACTTCTAGGGAACCATTACCCTGACAGAGCAGGAGATTGTTATCTCTAACAAGATTATAGATAAAGCCATGCTTTTCAGTCCTCACAGCACATGTACCTTTTGTTTAGTGAAGTTAATCTAGTTAGAGATAATTAGTTTGCTTCGATGTCAGTCTGTAATTGGAGTGACATCACTCTTTGCTCAAGATTATAGATAAAGATATGCTTTTCAGTCCTCACAGCACATGCACCTTTTGTTTGGTGAAGCTAATCTAGTTAGATATAATTAGTTTGCTTCCATGTCAGTCTGTCCTTGGGGTGACATCACTCTCTGCTCTCAGCTAATCAGAGATGTCCCTTCTCTTAGCTAACTCTCTAGTATGCAGGTAACCATAGAAACCTGTGTGCACTTCAGAGCACATACAAAACGCTCTTATCTCATGACTGAAATAAAATCTATTGACCACTGTATCTAGAAAAAGTCTTCATTTAACCATCCCTTTATGTTGAAAGCTAATCTTCCTATGGAGAAACCCCCTTTAAAGTTAGTTTTTTTTTTTTTTTAGACTAAACAGGTTCAATTTTGTCCTAGGAGAGGTAAATTTAGAGATAGGTTCCCACCTGATGAGTTTACCTTGACGTGTAAAGTTGGCATACACAATGTGATCAAAATGTGCACCAAAAACCTCAATTTTATAACTATAGAAAAGTTAGCAGCTATATAATTCAAAACATTCCATTAATTCAGTGTTTGCACATGTTTTCGTTCCTGCTGGGTTTTAGTTAAAAAGTCAACCATTAAAAATACTTTTTTTTTAAATTGCAAATCAGCACCACACCTGTTAACAGGTTGTGTGTGGTATTGCAATTCAGGTTCTTTTACTTCAGTGGAAATGCTTTATTAGACAAAACTCATGGACAGGAGTGGCGCCATTTCTGGAAAGCTTTAGGGTGAGAACACACAATGCGGTTGTGTTTGAAGTGTCATATGCTGCATGCATTTTTTACTGCTGCAGTTACACAGCATTAGATTGTCTTTCTTCTAGTTGTCATTTATTCATTTGTTTTTCAGTTACTATTACATTGACAAGTATTGTCGTCATGTAATGTATCTGTGTTTCTGATTAGTTATATATATTGCTTCCACAATAAAGCGGATCTACATGCCGAGAGCGGTCAAAACATACATGCATGCTAATCCCAAAAATTATGAAACCAGTGCACAAACACGAAAAAAGAAATTCTGAACTTGGTGTCAGCGCACATTGTGGTTCTGCCGCCGACAAATATAGAAACTTCACACGCTGGGGATCCAAATTGCAATGCAACTGCATTGTGTGTCCCAACCCTGAGAGTATGTTCACACGGCTTATTTAGCCGCATATTTAGGCGCTTTATACGCACCAAATTGCCGCAATTACGGTAATTCATAGCCCTCATAGAGAGCTATGGACTACGCGTCGTCCCCCCGCACGTACAATACGATCAATTGATGGTGGCGATTACACGCCGCTGACCATGCATGTCGATGAGGCTGGCTGGGTAACGCCTCCCCCCCGCTTTGGAATTATGCGCTAATCATCGTGTGGTTCCAAAAAAAACTTGGCGTATTGCGGTGCGCACTATATGCGCCACAATAAGCCGTGTGAACATATCCTTAGGCCCGCTTCAAATGTTGCATTGTTGTTGTAGTTGCATTTTCCTACTATTACAAAAATGCGTGCGGTTTTTCAAAAACATATATGTGTCTCTTTATGTAAAGAGTTGTACGACTGGATAAAGTTCTACTTAAATGTGGAAAAACCAATAACATCCTCCTCCACCCCCCGATACCTCTTTGTCAGTCATCGCTGCAGGTCCGGAGGTCCCCAGGAACCTCTTCACTTTTGAGTTTTTGCCCGACACATTAGGAAGGCTCGAGTTCATTCATTAACTATCGAGCGCGAGCCTCTCACGTGTGTCAGGATGAAAATCCAGATCCTAGGGCTCTCTGGAGTTTAAGCCCTGGAGGACCAGAAGGTAAGTATCAGCTTTTCTCCTTTTTCCCCCACTCTGGGCCCATTTATAAAGGTGTTCTGAAAGTAATCACTGCTCATCAGTCCATCAGGGATAATAAAAAATAGAAAAAACCTGAACTCGTGAAAACTTTGCAAACCCGCTCCTCCATTCATTCTTTATGTGACCGTGCAGCTATTCACAGGCTGCGGCGGTCTCTTGCTGGGTATACTGTACAAGACTGCTGCAGCTTGTGATTGGCTGCAGGATCATGTGAAGACTGAATGATGACACCATTGGTCGGGACCAGCGCCACTGGAATGAGGTTTACAAGATACTTTTTTTTTCTTTTTTTTTTTTTAATACTTCCCGATAGTACAACCAGCAGTTACTTCTTTTGGAGCGCCCTTTTAAGCATAATTTTATTCCACTGCACAACCCCTTTAGGTCAGACACCCAGGTAAAAGCCATATTAAACTAGAGTTAATTAAAAGATGCGTGCAGTTTTTGCCGTATGTGCTTTGATGCATTCAATAAAACTCTAGGCTGCGTTTAAACGTTCAGCTTTGTAGTTTTTGAAGTCAATCCCAGGAATGGATTAAAAACACGGAGAAGTCTCAGTCTTGCCGAATAGGTGTCCAATTATGATTGATTTCTGGTTTTGACTTCAAAAACTACAAAGGGGTTGTCTCATCTCAAAGTTTCATAGGATGCATGAATGAAATAATGCTGCTTTGCTCTGTCACTTCCTGGTCATAGTTTCATAGTTTGTAAGGCTAAAAAAAGACAAGTCATCCATCTAGTTCAGCCCGTTGTGCTAAGGTGTTGATCCAGAGGAAGGCAAAAACCCCCAATGAGGTAGAAGCCAATTGTCCTCATTTTAGGGAAAAATTCCTTCCTGACTCCAATCTGGCAATCAGAAAAATCCCTGGATCAATGACCCCTCTCCTCAATCCTAGTCACTGTAACTTGTTATATTATTACGCTCCAGAAATGCATCCAAACCCTTTTTGAACTCGGTTATTGAATTCACCATGACAAGTCCCTCTGGCAGAGAATTCCATAGTCTCACTGCTCTTACAGTAAAGAATCCCTTTCTATGTTTATGTAGAAACTTTCGTTCCTCAAGACGTAGAGGATGCCCCCTTGTTCTAGATACAGTCCTGTGTATAAATAAATCTTGGGAGAGATCTCTATATTGACCTTTGATGTATTTAAACATATTTATTATGTCCCCCCCGAAGCCGTCTTTTCTCTAAACTAAATAACCCTAATCTTGCTAATCTTTCTGGGTACTGTAGTCCACCCAGTCCTTTTATTATTTTTGTTGCCCGCCTTTGTACCTGTTCAAGCTCTACAATGTCTTTCCTGTGCACTGGTGCCCAAAACTGTACACAATATTCCATGTGTGGTCTAACCAGTGACTTGTATAATGGGAGAATAATGTTCTCATCATGTGCATCTATGCCCCTTTTAACGCAACCCCATGATCCTATTTGCTTTGGCTGCTGCTGCCTGACACTGGCTGCTACAATTAAGTTTACTGTCCACCAGGATTCCCGAGTCCTTCTCCATGTCACTTTTACCCAGTGTTTTTCCATTTAACATGTAATCATGTAATGGATTTCTCTTCCCCATGTGCATAACCTTGCATTTATCAGTGTTAAACCTCATCTGCCATTTCCCTGCCCAGGCTTCCAACTTATCCAGATCCCTTTGTAATAATATATTATCCTCTATTGTGTTGATTACTTTACAGAGCTTAGTATAGTCTGCAAAGATCGATATTCTAATGTGTATTCCCTGTGTAAGATCATTAATGAAAATGTTAAAGAGGATAGGCCCAATACTGACCCTTGTGGTACCCTACTAGTAACAGCGATCCAGTCTGAGTATGTACCGTTAATTACTACCCTTTGTTTTCTATCAGTGAGCCAGTTACTTACCCACTTGCAAACATTTTCCCCCAGTCCAAGCATTCTCATTTTATTTACCAACCTTTTATGTGGCACCGTATCAAATGCTTTAGAAAAATCTAGATATATGACATCCAGTGCTTCACCCCGATCCAGTCTAGCACTGACTTCTCATAGAAGCTGATGAGATTAGTCTGACAGGACCGATCCTTCATGAACCCATGCTGGAACGGCATTATACATTTATTTTCAGTGAGATACTCCAGGATAGCACTTCTGAGAAAACAAGCTGTCTGTAATTAGCATATAAGCTGCGTGTATTCAGACCTCTGCTAATTAGTTCAATCTCATGCTGTCAGGGCCAGGGACGCTTCTGAGTTAAACCTAACAGTAGTAAACAGCAGTAATTACAATCTTTTGTCTGAAAGATCAGATAAACAAGTTCTCACTGTCCGGAGTTGTGAGCTGCCGCAATCTGTGTCATGTCACTCCATGCTATCAGATAGATCAAACAGCAAGGGGGAGAAGTACACAGGTCGGTCACTTGGGGAACCAGAGAGAGCCAGGAAGGTGATAAAATCACTTGTAGCTCCTTAACAAAAAAACAAAAAATGAACAAAGCAATATATTTGGAAAACAACTTTATTTAGTGTTTCCAACATGTTGAAAGCTAATCTTTGTAGCGAGACAACCCCTTTAAACTTAGCCTTATGGCATTGCACTGTTTGGACTCACTAAATAGTACCTTCCCCTGATCATTAGCAGACGCTGTGCGCTATGGCTATTACTCCATATCAATCACTGCTCTAATTTGCTGATAATCTTATCCAGTCACATTAGATTATCTATTGATGACATCTGTCTGTGTACCACTAAAAAGCTGGAAATCTACTCCTAGGAGAAGTATGTACTGGATGCCACAAAGTGTGTGTTTGTGTCATTTCCTGGTGGGACCCCTTAACATTTTGCCCTAATTGTGCTGAACAGCTCAGCCCTATTATTTTCAGTGGAGTTAGGATATGTTCACATGGCGTATTGGCGGGGCATAATTGTGCTGCAATGCGCCCCGCAAATACGGTTTATTCCAGTGCACAGCACGCACCCGTAAAAAGAGGCGACATGTCACTTCTTTTGGGCGAGTATGCATCGGGGAAAGGAAACATATATGAGACCGGGTCATATCACTGTTAAAAGTATGTGCTGGCCAGCGCAGGCATATAGCGGAGTGCACAGGTACGCGCTGTTACATGCCGTGTGAACCCGGCTGTAAGCTCCAACACACAACTCATGAACAGGTGTCCATGGAAGGAAGCAGCCTGGTTTTTCTAATCTTTTAAAGGAAATCTGTTGCCAATTTTTTTTATACTTATTGAATCAAGACCCTGATCCATATTATTTTCTTCTTAGTCGTTTTTATTTTCTGATTGTAGATTTCTTATTTCCGTTGTCTGTATGGGATTGTGGGGGCGGGCATCTTGCCTGAGCTACTTTTAACAGCATTTAGAAAGATGCTTTACAGCAGCTTCATGCATATAGGAGCCTTAAAGGGGTTGACTCACAACAAAGATTAGCTTGCAACATGTAGGGAACACTAAATAAAGATGTTTTCCAAGTATATTGCTTTGTTCATTTTTTTTTTTTTAAGGAGCTACAAGTGATTTTATCACCTTCTGAGCTCTTTCTGGTTCCACAAGTAACCGACCTGTGCATCCCCCCCCCCCCGCTGTTTATTCCATCTGATAGCAGGGAGTGACATCATCACACAGGTCACGCAGCACAGAACTCCAGACAGTGAGAGCTTGTTTATCTGATCTTTCAGACGAAAGCCAGTAATTACGGCTGTTTACCTCAGAAGCTTCCCTGGTCCTGACAGCATGAAATTTGTCTAATTAGCAGAGGTCTGAATACGCTAATTACAGACAGCTTGACCAGGAAGTGACAGAGCAAAGCAGCATTATTTCATTCATGCATCCTATGAAACTTTGAGATGAGACAGAGACAACCCCTTTAAGACTGACTCAGTCCCATTGACTTCTATAGGAGAGTTTTCTAGGCTCTGTGACCTGGGAAGAGGTCAGTGTGCAAGGAGGGAGAGGGGAAGCTGTGACATCATCTATTGTGACTGGTGGATCCTGTGTTATCTATACACATTGGTGTCTCCTTTCAGTTTGACCCTGCTTGTGTTTATAATGAGGAGACTGCTGAAAATCTCTCTCTACAGAACAGGAAGTCTAAGACTATTATTAAGCCTATTAGCCAAATTGAAAACTGCAGGACTTAATAATTACTCAAAAATATTGATCTGATAAGTGATCTGGAAATTAAAAAAAAAAATTCATGAAAAACTGTATCTAACATAAAAACGTGAGATAAACAATAAGTCATTTTTGGTGACACATTCCCTTTCAACTTTAACTTGCTGCAAGAGAAAAATCCAACCATGGGAGATGAAAACAATTTATCACTTTGTTATATGCTGCATTTCTGAACAATTTTGGGGGCTAAAAATCCTCAATAAAATCTCAGGTTCAGATTTTCACTTCAGAATAGTGTATTTTCCTGCTCTGTAAAACCAGTAAAGCGTTCTATTACCTCATGCAGCCGGTGGTATTGCGGAGAACCGACGAGGACTGGAATTTCATTTTGTGATCATCGTCAAAGGAGGAATTATTCAGTCCGGAATGTGGAACAATCACAGTGTTTGTGAGCGGCGACAGAGCATCGCGGATAATAGTCATCTTTACAGCATCGCAGGATGATAAGTTCCACAGGACTCCTGGAAGAACAGAACACAGACTCTATAAAACATTACGGCGCAGAGGAGAATACAGACTATTCCTCAACGCTATAACCGGAGAGGGCGGCTGGGTTATTCTGAGGCATAAGCGCTATTGTTGTAATAAAAGAACACAGAGTAAAATCACACCCAATTTACATTTCATATATAGACAGGACAGTTCTGAATAGCTTTAAAGGGGTTGTCTCACTACAAGGATTGCTTTTAATGTTAAAGATCTTGCAAAACTAAGTCACTTTGCAATATGTGTCCATTAACAGTGTCCTACCTGTTCCTAGATATTCCCTCTTGTATGGGCTGCATCAGCTCCTCAGGTCGCTATAGCACAGACCTGTTTAATCTCTCCTGATAGGCTGCCTGCACTGGTTGCTATAGCTACAGACCTGTTTGATCTCTCCTGATAGGCTGCCAGTGTTGGTTGCTATAGCTAAAGACCTGGCTTCTACTGTAGCCTAGTGGAAGCCAGTAAACACGCCCCTTAATTCAAAATGAAACTAAGAAAACAGGACTGAGGTGAGATGAATCAACGTAGTGAAGCAACCCCTTTAAGGCAGTGTAAAATGCGTCAGTGTGTATGAACCTGTTCTTCTGCAGTTCATATATTTGGCGCAACGCAGGTGTTATTCTGGCGTTACATCCATCTGAGCCGCATAGAAAAAGTGTAGAAAAGACTCCACAGAAATCCTGACAGCTCGGGCCATGCTTACTGGTGCTAATTATAAAACTATATTAAATAAAAAATGTCCCTAAAATATTAAATATAAAATTATATAATATAAAACTAATGTTTAATTCAATAATATAAAATTAAAAAATCACTACAGCATCTACCATACATCCCGTGATCATAGTATTATCAGTGATTCCAAACACATCACAGCAGGCTAGAAATAAAAGAAAGGCGTTAGGGCCTGTCCCCACGGCACGGGTTTTGAAAGCCGTCTGTAAACCGGGTGTCAACCTTTTTACATGGACTGCATGGATTTTCCGCCGGCGGTGATGGGAGAAAACCGAAGACTCAGGAAAAGGACCAACAGGAATGAAGGTGAGGACAAAGGTGAATAAGGATTTTTATTATTGGATGCCAGCGTCAGTACCGTGTATACCCGAGTATAAGCCGAGGCACCTACTTTTGCCACAAAAAACTGGGAAAACTTATAGACTGAGTATAAGCCTAGGGAGGGAAATGCAGCGGCTACTGGTAAATTTCAAAAATAAAAACGGATACCAATAAAATTACATAGGCAGTTTAATTTCCCCCATAGGCAGGTATATGATCCCCACAGGTGGTTTAATGTCCCCCATAGGCAGGAATAGGCAGTGTAATGTCCCCCATAGGCAGGAATAGGCAGTGTAATGCCCTCCCATAGGCAGTTTAATAACCCCATAGGCAGTTTATTGTACTCCATAAGTAGGAATAGGCAGTGTAATGTCCCCATAGGCAGGAATAGGCAGTGTAATGTCCCCATAGGCAGGAATAGGCAGTGTAATGTCCCCCATAGGCAGGAATAGGCAGTGTAATGCCCTCCCATAGGCAGTTTAATAACCCCATAGGCAGTTTATTGTACTCCCAAAAGAGGAAACAGTGTAAAGTCCCCATAGGCAGGAATAGGCTTTGTAAGTCCCATAGGCAGGAATAGGCAGTGTAATGTCCCCCATAGGCAGGAATCGGCCGTGTAATGCCCTCCCAGAGGCAGTTTAACAACCCCATAGCAATTTTGTCCCCCATAAGTAGAATAGGCAGTGTAAAGTCCCCATAGCAGAATGGGGCGTGTAATGCCCCCATAGGCAGGAATGGGCTTTTAAGTCCCCCATAGCAGAAAAATGTCCCCCCATAGGCGGGTATAGCAGTTTAATGTCCCCCCCATAGGCAGTTTTGGGGTTAAAATCCCCCCCCATAGGCAAAAAATTTCCCCCAAGGGAGGGGGGGGGGGGGGTTTTGGGGGTGATCTAGACCCACGGGGGCCGGCGGGGGGGTCATGCTGAGCATGGTGTCCACACACTCAGCTTTTTGGGAGTGCACATTGCAATACACTCTGAGCCACATGTGCTGCCATAGTATGTTAGTACTGTACATGTCATAACTTCACTGGATCATGAAAATTGGGGAAATACATGTTTAGTTTTATGATCTATATAATGTCTATGACATTTAATGATGAGACAACTTTCAGATCATTATGGACAAAATACTTCAGGGTATAGGGAATGTCCTCAGCACAACTGTGACAGGTTTGCTTACACACTGCACAAATATGTTTATGACGTTAAAAAAGGATAATTAAGCAATTTAATTAAAAAGATAACAAAACTGTAATAGATTGTCTCCTACTTCAACAGCAGAAACTAATTAGTGTTGTACGTCTCCGAAATGTAGTTAAAAATTTAAAAAGGAAAGTTAAGCGTCGGGATCTGCAATGCAGCTCTCTCTATACGAAAACATTTCTGTTGTATAAAACAGAGTACAAAGGGAAAAAAATAAGTTTTGACATGTGTTTGGTCTGGGGCTAGAAAAGGAGGTTTTTTCACACTAATATTTAGCACCTTTTCAGATGATAATAATTTACGGGGGACTCAAGTCCCACATTCCCCTCACCAGCATGGTCACAACTGGGAGTTACTGTATGGGCTGGCAACTGGGCAGGCAGACTGTGACTCTTTACAACTATTAAAGCTAAATAATGAAGGGGCAATTCTGCCCTAAAAAAAAAAAAGAAGGTAAAAGACACAATCTCTTTAAAATGGTTGATAGTTTACTTGTTGCATAACTATGTGCTGTGTCTTTGTCACTATGTTTTGCTTTTGATGGGTCACTCTTGTAGCTCAGTCCAGGAGAATAAAATTCTAAGGGAGTAATGTTTCTACTTGATAAGGGCACCAAAAAGATGTATGTAAACTTCCGGGCCATGCAATACTTCCTAAGAAAATGAAATATGCCACTAGGCTCTAGGTAAGAGAGCTAGGTCTCTGGTGCCACCTACTAGAACTAGCATTACCCCCTAAAGCTACATTAAAAGGCTTCTTACCCTGCTTACCAAAACCCTGCTCCGCACAGAAGAGGGGCAAACACCCTGAAGTGCTGTAGATGGGTGGCTTTTATGAAATATATAGAAAATCCACGGCACGCCTTTAGTAATTTTAAAGATGAAAATGAATTTATTGATTCACATGGTCTGTTAACATCGTTAACATGTCATTGGCTCTTCATAACAATGAAAAATGCACAGAGGCAAAATAGAGATGCCCACAACGTGGCTTTTATGAAATTGTTACTGGCTTGACATATAATACCCAGCCGCGTTTGGTTGTGGCTGTAAGGGATGCTTCCTCAAACTGGTGGTATCCGAGACCTAGCTCTCTTCCCTAGAGACTATTTGCATACTGTAGAAGGAAGAGGAACCACTTTCAGCTTCTACAAAACTATTATTTGTTCTACTTTCTACTTGGGTAAGCACCAAAAGATGTATTAAACTTTCCCCCATGCAATACTTCCTAAAAAATAAAATCCACGGGCCTAGGTAAAAGCTAGTTCGGGTGCCACCTACTAAACACATTACCCCAAAAGCACATTAAAAGGCTTCTTACCCTGCTTCCCAAAAACCCTGCTCCCACAGAAGAGGGCAAACACCCTGAATGCGTAATGGTGGCTTTTATGAAATTTTTACTGGCTTGACAAAATACCCACCCCGGTTTGGTTGTGGTGTAAGGATGCTTCCCAAAGGGTGATATAAAAAGACCTACCTCTTCCCTAACCAATTTAAACTGTAAAGGAAGGGGAACCCACTTTCAGCTTCTACAAAACTATTATTTTGTCTAAAAGTCATCAAAGCTTCACAGAACAGTATAGCCCCGCTCTCTAAGGATTTCAACGTCTAATTTCGTGCATTTGGCCATGGGGCAAGTTTGCACCGAAATTACGGTAATCCATAGTTCCATGGGGAAACTTGAATTACACCTCGTCCCCCCCGCCGTACAATACACCCGTATTGACCCCGGGGGGGGGGAATAAGTGACATTCAATTACTTGCGCAAATACGTGCCAATAATCATGTCAAGGGGGCTAGGGGGCTACCGTCCCCCGTGCCGCGGAGTGCCTGACCAGCACGACTCCCAAATCACCCGGCGTAATTGCGGCCTTACTGTACATGCCGCAATTACGCCGTGTGAACATAGCCTAATCCTTCCTCTTAGGTTTTACCCTTCATACAACACAATCTTTGACCTCAGTCAGCTAAGTCATAAAACAATTGGTAAGACTTGCTTTGTTTTTGATGGTACTTTACTATACTATCTCCACATGGTGCTCTACAGCCAAAGTTGGAGATCTCCTTTAAGTAGTAAGGGAATAAACTTTCTTTAGAGTCATTTCCTAAATGCTTGACCATCTTACTTCTTATAAATGTTATGTGACCTTGATAGTATTGTACAATAGGGCTCTGCAGGTTGAGCTTCACCATGTAAACTTGATAACGCCATCTCATTTCTCCGCAACGTATCATCGGATCTGACGGACAAATTATTAAAATGTTCACTTAACATCTGCCCTCGGTGAATTTGCTTCTTGGTGCTCGTCAGACAAGTAATACTTTCCTAAATCAGAGCCGACAACTGTGGTCTCCAGCTATTTAATACAAAACTGTTGTGAAGAACTTCTGTAGAGGATTATCAATGCAGAACACAACTCTTCCAATGGCCTTTTCTTAAACAGCGCTAAAAGTTAAAGTTCTGACTAAATTAATTGCTTTCAATCTTTTCATGAAACAGAAATGCAGCGTGATTTTCAATGCACAAATCTTTGCGATATCTGGGGAAAATTTTAGTCCCCCCCCCCCCCCCCAAAAAAAAAAAAAAAAAATTATAGAGAACTGCCTCAAGAATAGAAGCTCTCCAACACATACCCCCAACTCTTTGCCCACCTAAAACAGTTTTCATACATGTGGCCCTTATTCTGTAACCTAGGCCATTGAGCCTTGGCACAGAGGGGAGGAGAATCTAGGACAGGACACTATTTCCACAAAGTATAGAATGCCTTAAAGGAAACCTTTTACCAGGACGGGCCCAAAAGTAATTGCACCTTACCTGAACATATTATGGGGGGTACAGGGCTCCCTCTAAGGAGATCCAACTAGTTTACAGAGACATTGCTTCATGGGGTAAAAAGGATGCAAATTATCACCCCTCAAGATGATAAAAGCGTGTCTCTCTAGCGCCACCTAGAGGCAGCAACCTTGCAAGTTAAAGTCTGTGTCTTGAAAAATGGACACAAGCCAAACCAGAGTCTCCTCCAAAGGAACAGGCACCCTGTTTGAGGGTTCTTGCCGTTTGTTAGTACACAGCAGGGTACTGCACTACATATGGATCTCTCAACCCTTTGGCCAACATCCTTAATCATACTTCGATGTTCAACATTAAACTTCTAGGATAGCGGTCTACAGGTGGCACTAGAGGGACAAATTTCTTCCTTCTTGGAGGTGAGCAAATTTGCATACCATTTTCACATGGAGCACTACCTGTAAGGATAGCCAAATCTTAAATGTATGTTGCCATGGAAAAATGATAAATGTTCCTAGCAGAAATGAAAAATCACTATAATGGGCTTTTCCTCAAAAATCACTCCAGCTGGTATTGCAACTAATTCTGGAAGGATGTCCGGGCACTATTAGTCTGCACATCTTTGTCACGGCACTATTCAAGGTGCAGGGCACCGATGGGATGTCCCTCCTGAGATGAAAGGGGAGTGTGTGGCCACCTGGTTCCACTTTACTCCGGAACTCCAACTCCTGTAGAGGAGACCAACTAAACTGGTTCCTCGGTGGACACCTAGAGGGTTGTGAGTGATCCTTCCCTTCTCAGAGAATGTATTCAAAGGGGTTGTCTCACTACATTGATTCATCTTACCTCAGTTCTGTTTTCTTGGTTTAATTTTGAATTTAGGGGCGTGTTTACTGGTTTCTACTAGGCTGCAGTAGAAGCCAGGTCTGTAGCTATAGCAACCAGCACTGGCAGCCTATCATGAGGGAGCAAACAGGTCTGTAGCTATAGTGACCTGAGGAGCTGAGGCAACCCATACAAGAGTAGATATCTAGGAATAGGTAGGACACTGTTAATGGACAATTATTGCAAAGTGACTTGTTTTTGTGAGATCTTTAACATAAAAAGCAAACCTTGTAGTGAGACAACCCCTTTAATAGACAGTATTCTTGCACACATTTTACTTTTGCACTTTTTTATGCACAAACAACAACTTTTTCTAATCCTGGAAAATACTTTTAATTCTTCTCTTATGTTTCCTGAGTGTTCTTGTTGCTATCAGTGCAGTAGGAGCATTATACTTTTCCACCAAATAATGTGCACTAATGAGTCACTATACTAGTCGCCAAAGCAACAACTCTTGTCACCTCCCGTGTATTCCAAAAGCCTCCAAAAATTAAAGAACGCTTCTTTAACTCTGATGTGTAAAAATTCCAAGTCTTGTCCTCAGAGAAGGAAATTGTTTTATTTTTGTAGCGGAGGCAATATCAAAAGTGCAGCCGTTTTCTTGCAGACAAACAAAAACCCCACACCATTTTTAACCAAAAGTTTACAAATGCCTTTTTTACAACTAAAAATCACTTGCCTTTCAACGGGGGCCCATTTTTACTAATGCACAGCCCTTTACATATTCGCACTTGAGGAGTATAATAATAAAGTACCAGCATTGCAGGTGACCCGCCAAAAAGGTGATACATTCAAGGGTAGGTGACAAAAGCAGAATGTACTTCTTGTTCTGCTTTGTCAAAGGCGGTAATGTGAAAATCACTGCCGCATAGAAGTCAGCCAAGTTGTAAAAGGCTTCTTTGATTATTTTCACCCATGTGAAACAATACATAATGTCCCTACCTGGAGCCCCGGGGCGGGACTTGACTTAAAGGTACTGTTCCATTGAACTAAACAAAGAATAAGCTTAATATCGGGCATCACGCGCCCCTCCCCAAAGGGTCACATTTAGATTCCTTCCAAGTGTAATGACAGCAGGCCAACAAATGGCAGGGGCAATAGGCCGGTTTCACAGTTTTTTAGAACAATGTCAACGCGGGTATTTATATCGGCAGTGTGTCAACTAGGCGGGGGGGGTGTATAGGAAAAGGGTTGAACAAAATAACCTACAATGTCAATCTAGCCATAAATTTTTATTAATAAAATATATAATATATATATAAAAAAAAATATAAATATTATATGAAAATTTATTTTAAAATTCTTAAATTTTTTGGGGAAAATACAATAATTAATCTTAATTAATTTTATTAAAAAAAACAAAAAAATTTAAATGCGGGACTTGAAGTTCCATGGCAGATAGTAGCTGTGGAAGACAATTCCAGCATGCCATAGCAGCCCCAAGGGAAATCTTAACAGAGGACAAAACCAAAACAAATGTAAAAACCCTTCCCTGCACTTCCATTTTGTGCTGGAGTTTCTTTTATAAATATACTGTTTCCCAATACAACAAATTCAAACTTAAGAACAAACCCACAATCCCTATCCTATTCATAACCCGGGGGGAAATTTATATAAATAAAATATAAAATATATTAAATATATATATTAATATAAAAAATAGGAAAAAAGGCTGGTAATAGCCCAAAATACTTAGGGAAACTCTGCCTATAAATATATTACCCAACAATCCTCCAACAAAATCCCAAAACCCCCCCCATCAATTCTTTTACCCCCCATCAAATCCCACCCCCCCACCCTATAACCCCCCCATCTAATAAATCCCACCCCCTCTATCAAACCACCCCACAAATTTAAACCTTTACCCATTAATTCATCTACCCACCATCTAAATCTCAACCATCCATCCATCTAAACCCACCCATCAATCCAAGTAGCCATCCACCTAAATCCCAACCATCCATCTACTCACCCACCCATCTATCCACCTATTTACCTTAACCCACCCATCCATCCACTCTTGCTTGTTCTTGAGGCTCTGCCTTAGTTGTTGCCGTTACAGATGACAGGCGGCATCACCGCCCTCAGGGACTCCATTGACTAATATCGCGTATGTCATTTTTTCGGGTTTATTCGAAAGCAGAATAGGAAGGCTTTTTCACTAATAAAACAGCCACATCTACTCAAAAATTACCCAAAAAAAAAATTGGGGTTTAAGACACTTAGGATATTTATAAAATCTTTAAACATTTTCACATTAATTTATTATTTTTTGAGCGCC